>JALNQF010000749.1:0-15053 GCA_028456385.1 Ophiosphaerella korrae | reverse complement strand
TTAGCTTATCTTAACTTTATTAATACCTATTATATATCTTAGAAACTCTACTTCTATCTTATACTATTTATACTTCTCTAGCTTTAGTTATAAGTTATATTAGTCTAAGTACTATAGTACTATTATTACTTACTTTATATACTTACCTTCTTCTTTAGAATATATTAGTATATTATCTAGGTAGGCTATAATAAACTTATCTAAGTATTCTTATAATATATTATTAATTAGTCTTTAGAACGTTACTAGTATATTTATTAGTCTAAAGAGTATTACTATATACTTATAATATCTATAGTATATTTAGAATACTATCTTCTACTCTTTACTTACCTTAATTCTTATTAAGTAGTATCTATCTTTTAGGTCTAGCTTTATAAAAATTTTAGCTTAGCTTAGCTTATCTTAGAGTTTATCTATATTTAGTAGTAAGTATTAGTCTTTTACTATAATATTATTTAGTTTTTAGTATTTTACGTATATCTTTAGTAGTCCTTTCTTCTTTAGTATAAAGAGAATTAGAAATCCTACTAATAATAAAGATTCTTGTATATATCCTTTCTTAGGTCTCTATTTAGTCTTTCTTAGAGTATTACTAATTTACTCTCTATTAATTAGTAAATAAGCTTAAAAGGTAGCTCTTTTCTTTCTTATAACTTAATTATATAGTCCTAGAGTTAGTACTTAAGTAATACTAATATATTTATCTCTTCTATAAACAAGTAGCTAAACTTCTTATATTATTCTAGGATTTTAAAAGTTACACGTTACTCCTCTACTCTTACTTTTTAGCTTAGCGCCCTACTAGTACTTATAGAGTTACTTATTCTCTCTTAGTAAGTTACTATTAAAGCTACTATCTTATATAGTACCTTCTTATCTACTATTAAATACTATTAATACGTAAGCTTAGATCTATATATATCTTTATAGTTATTAAATAAGAGGTTCTAGTTTTTCTAATTAACTTAGAGATTAAACTCTTATAGCTATAGAAGTCTTAGTATAACGTTTTTATTAGCTAAAACTAATACGTTTAGAGTAATCTTTATACTATATCTTTAAATAATAATATCTATAGTTACTTTATTACTAACTATTAGGTTTTCTAGTATTAGTTATCTATTCGTAATATAGATTAGATATAGTATCTTCTTTACTTATAGTTAGAGTTCTACTTATTTTACTACTTTAGGTATAATTAGGTTTATAAATAACCCTAAATCTACTAATACTTTTATTCTTTCTTTTTCTATCTTTACTAGGAGTTTAATAAGTCTTTTAGTATTAATAGTATTATAGCTTTTAGATATATATCTAGTATTAGCTATTTACTTAAAAAAGACTTAATCTTATAATTTTTATTTATCTTTTACTAAAATCTTTAGAGTATCTTAATCTCTCTATATTATTTATACTTCTCTAGTATATAGGTTTACTAGATTAGATTATTATATTAGTTATTTACAAGTATCTTACTTATATTTATATCTTCTTTAGTTATACTTAGAAAGTATTCTACTTCTTACTTATTTTATAAGTATTATTTATATCTTATATTTATATACTCTTCTTAGTTCTATTTATATCTAGATCTTCTATAAAGGAAATATCTAGATTCTATCTAATTAGAATAGTAGGTAAAGTAGTTATTATAGTAATATCTTATCTATAATAGTAGTAGATAGTTTAGGTTATATAAGTATAGCTAGTATTATAGTTTTTATATTAATACTAGATCTATAATAATTAGCGCCTAATTATTATTAGTATATAATAATTTATATTATTAGGTTTACTTTACTTAGTATTTTTTATCTTACTATTCTTTTACTAAGTAGTAGCTATCTACTAGTCTCTAAATTTTTTTTATAAATCTATTTTATACTTTAGTATTCTTTTACTTTAGCTCTAGTATTTTAGGTACTATTTTATATTTAGAAGTCTTAAACTTTTAGTTTTCTTTCTTATTCTTGTCTTAGGCTATATATACTTACCTTCCTAGATATAGTATTATCTTATACTTATACCTTACCCTTTTCTAGTATAGCTAAAGGTATTCTAAAGTATTAATCTTAGCTTATTTTTACTTTAGCTAATACTTCTTTATATAGCTTTATACTCCTAGTAGTATTTTTATAGCTTTTACTTTATTATCTATTATAAGGTTTATTAGTTATATAGTAATCTTATAGTAGTTATATTTTTTACTTATATTTTACTACTAAAGTTTTATAGTCTTGTAATCTTTCTTTTTCTAGCTTCTTCTAAAGATTACTTTTTATTCTTCTTCTCTATCTTTATCTTACTACTTAAGTATATTAATTTATTATATTATCTTATTCTTTACTTAGTAATTCTTTACTAAGTACCTTATTTTACTATACTTATAGTATTTTTAGCTTTCTACTCTTTTAGAGTTCTTATAGTAATAGTATTCTTATTTTCTTAAGTTTATATTATTAATATATATCTTATCTAGCCTAAAGTATCTATAGCTACCCTAAACTTAGTTATACTTGTATTTATATTACTACTTATACTTAGGTTTATACTTTTTACTTCTTATATATAGTACTCTTATATTCTTAGCTTTTACTATATATTTATATATATAGGTATTAACTTAAATTACTTCCTCTATTAGGTTCTCTAATATCTTAATTATAGCTTTACTATATATTAGCTTACCTTAAATATTACTTTTAAGTCTCTATTAAAATATCCTTATTAATACTTTATTATTTTATTCTATTTATGTCGCGTAGCTTTAGAACTTATTAGTATAATCTACTACTACTTTATATTATTATAGCTACTATATTATATACTCTACTACTACTATCTTATTTACTAGTAGAAAGGCTTATTATACTTTATCTTTAAACTTAATCTATTCTTTAAATATCTTGTTATAGTCGCTATTATTATTATTAAAGTATTTTTTAAGGTATAGTATAACCTATTTCTCTACCTTACCTCTTATATAAGATAATATAAGTATAACTCTATTTTTATTTTAAACTTAGTCTACTTTAAAGAAGAGATTAAGTTATAAACTCTATAGCTTAAGCTTATTTTATTTTTTATAGTAAAAGTTAAGCTTAGTAACTTTAAAAGTAGCTATATAAGTTACTCCTATATACTAGTTATCTATATTTATTAATATATTACTTATCTTAAGAGTATTTAATATATTAAGACCTTAGAACTAAGTAAAAGTAATAAGAGCAAGTAGGCTTTTATAAGATAAGTAAAGTTAATTAAATAAGATATTTACTAAACTTAATTAATAGTAACTTCTTATTAGAGTATTATAAGGTATATAAGTATTAATAAGTAGATAAGAATCTAATTAAAGTATTAGTTATAATACTCTATTAAGATAAGAAGTAAAAAAGAGATTAAATATAATAGTTTATAAAGGTCTATTAACGTTCTTATATACTTACTATCTAGCGTTTATTTCTAAGTACTTACTCTAGAGCGTTTACTCTAGAGTACTTATTCTAGAGTATTTACTCTAGAGCGTTTACTCTAGAGTATTTACTACTAAATAGTTATATATCTTACTACGCTATATTACTTAGCTTAATTACGTACGATATAATAGCTTACTTACTACTTAGTATTATAATATTAAGTATTTTATACACCTAGCGCGTTTCTTATATAAGCCTAAACTACGTATTAATTTAGACTAGGTTTTTATACTTAGTGCGCTAGGAGTAGAACTTTCTATTCTACTTTATCTAAAGTTTAAGCTAGCTCTTAATCTATTTATTATAGGTGTAATAGAAGGAATTAAAATAGAACTAATCGATCCTAACTTAAGTACTAACAAAGTATAAAATAAGTAAAGTAATAATCTCGATTAAGAGACTATATATAACTAGAATACTTAAAGTAATCTATAATCTATAAACTCTTAGTATTAATAGATTATAGATTAAAATAATCTATAATCTACTAGTCTTAGTAACTATAGATTATAGATTATATTAAGTATATAATTAGTAGTAATACGTATTATTAGGATAGTATTAGTAATTTAATCCTTTAACTATAGAACGCTAGTATAAGATAGTTACAAAACACCTTCTACTATTTATAAGTTATTATAGATTACTATATAAGCTTTTGTTATTACCTTATAATCTACTAATAACTTTAAGATAAGCTTTTATAGTTAATAGGAGGCCTATAATACTTTACTAATTTAGTTATTACAAGAAGTAAAGTGTAAGAAGCGTATAGTCTAGCTAATATAATAGTAGAAAGTTTAACTAAAATAAGTAAAGCTCCTAAGAGTAGTTATAAGTCTAATAGTACTATATAGGAAATAATTAAAGACTAAATTAATAACCTAATCTTAGATAAAGAAGATATAAAGATAGTAATTAATATATTAGAAATATAGAACAAAGAGCTTTAAGATTACGTAAAATAAAATAAAGTATAGATTAAAGCTATTATTAAAGGCTAGAACTAGATAGAACTAATTACCTAATAACTAGAGATAAGTACAATAAAGAAACTACTAAAGATACCTATCTTTAAAAAGTTTAATAGAATAAAGAAGAAATTAAGACCTTTTATAGCCTTAGTATAACTCTAAATAGATATATAAGTACTATACTTTAATATAGAAGAAAAGAAGGTAATATATATTAGACTATATCTTAAAGAAGATATAATAAGATAGTATAAACTTTACTAGACTAACTATATAATATACTCTCTAATAACCTAAAAAGATAAAACTAGAGCTATCTTTAGAAGTTATAAATACTTTACTAAATAAATAAGAGTAGTATTTAGAGATATAGATATTACTTAATAAGCTAAAGAGAGACTTAAAAGACTTATACAAAGTAAAAGTATTCTAGAATACGTATTATAGTTTAAATAACTATTATAAAATATAGAATAGAATAAATTAGCTTTAATATTATAATTTAAATAAAGACTAAACTCTAAGATTTAATATATAATAATCTATATAGAGAAACTATAAATATTAGAAGCTTTAAAGTAATAGGTAATCTAAATTAATAATAATCTTTAAGAATAGAAGAAGAATAAATATAGAGGTTACACCTAGAACTATAATAAGGGAGACCCTATAATCTTTAACGTAAATAAAGATAAAAAGAGAAAAAAGAATAAAGACTTTACGTACTTTAACTATAGTAAACTAGGCTACTACGTAAAGAACTATTAATTAAAGTTAAAGAAAGATATAGTATATTATAAATATAGAAAACTAAGATACTTTATAAAAGATTATAGAAGTAAAAACTAAAAAAAAAGATAAAGAAACTTAGTTAAAAATAACTAAGAAAAAAAAAGAAGTACTACAAGTATAAGCTAAACCTTAAGAAAAAGTAGCTAGAAGTAAAGAAGTATAATATATAATACTCTATTAGACCTTTTATTATAATAACAACTACTATATATATCTTTCTAGTAAGTAGAGAGTAGTATAGTTCCTATAAAAATAGAGGTATAAAGTAGCTATAATAAAAAAAAAAATAAAAGCTTAGCTAGAAAAGATAGCCTAAGTAATAGACCTACTAATAGAAGACTTAGAAAGAGAAAAGCTCCTAGTACTATTAATCTAGGCTAAAGAACTAGTACTAGATAATGAAACTACTATAACTACTTCTAAAAGACTATAAAAAAGTAAGAAATAGGTTAGTATAAAAAGTATAGAGTACGCTTAGCTAATAATATATAGCTATAATAGTAGAATAATAATAGATATAGAGGAATAAAATAAAGAATAGAAATTTATTTAAATATACTTAATAGTTATAAGTATAGAAGAAGCGTATAAAGACTAGAAAGAACGTAATCCTAAAGAAATAAAGTTTATACTATATTAAGAATAAATAAAGTAATATATAGCTATAGTAAGAAGAATACTTATATAAAGAGAGTAGTAATACTTTATAAGAAAAACGCGATAGATTAATAAAGCCTATATACTTAGAGTACTAGTAGTATACTATATCCTAATAATAGATATACCTAGAAAAGATAAGTACTAAGAAGGAGATAATAAAATAATAGACCTAGAATATCTAGTATACTTTAAAGTATTATAAATATTATACCTAGATAAGAATTGTATTATATATAGAAACCCTAAAGTAAATAATAATATATAGCTTATAAGAAGAAAAAGCTATAACTATATAAGAGTAATTATAGTAGAAGATATCTAAGAGTAGAAAATAATCCTAGAAGATAGATACGTAATAGTAAGACCTAGATCTAAACTAATAAAGAAATACGTCTATAGAAGACTATAGTATAAATATATAAATAATAAATATTTAAAATATAAAGAATATAAACTCTAAATAAGGCTATAGCCTTAGAAAGATAGATAATTTAAAAAAATACCTAAATAAAAATAACTAAAAGGTATAAGAAGCTTATATATTATAAAAATAAGTATATACTAAAGAAAGAAAGTATAATTAATAATTAATAGTAGAGCTACTAAAAACTTTATATTAAAGAAGTTTGTAGAAATATAAGGAATAAAATACACTATAAAGAAATACTCTTAATAATTAAGTATAATTAAAGGAAAATTATTTTAAAAACCTATTAGGTTTAAAACAGTTCTCTCTATATTAGAACTAGAAAGAATAATAATTAAGAATATAGTTATAGATATAATAATAATTAATAACAAATAAGATATAATATTAGGAATACTATAGTTATAGATAACTAACCTATATATTAATTAGAGAATAAAAAAAATTAGCTATAGAATAGATATATTAAAAGCTAATATAAATACTAGTAAAGGAAAATTCTCTAAAGAATATAAGAAATAGGAAAAACAACTTATAGCGCTAGAAGATTACTTTCTAGAATACTAACTATAGGATTTAGTAATAGAACTAGAAGAAAGAAAAGACGTAAGATAGAGCTTAGTCTATAAAAAGATAGAAAAAAAGTCTAAAATTAAATAAATATTTATTTAAAACGTAATAAAGAAAGGATAGATATAAGAATCTAAATTAAAAGTAGTATATAGACTTATCTTTATAAATAAAAAAGAGATAAGTAATAAGAGACTTTACGTAGACTTTAGAAAAACTAATATAGTTATAAGTAAGAACTAATACTTATTACTATAAATAGATAAGATATAAGATAGACTATAAAGAGTAAAGATCTTTATAAAGCTAGATATCTAGAACGCTTACTACTAGATTAGAATTAAGAAAAGTAATAAATAGAAAATAGTATTTAGAATATAGTATAGACTATATAAATACTTAGTTATACTATTTAGCTTAATAAACGCACTAGTAGTATTCTAAGAAAGAATTAATATAGTACTAAGAGAGTACTTAGACGTATTTATATTTATATACTTAGATAATATCCTTATATTCTTAGAAATAGAAGAAGAACATATATAATATATATACAAAGTACTAGAGAAACTAGTAGAAAATAAGTTATTTCTTAAGATAAGAAAATATAAATTCTATATAAAAGAAATAGACTTCCTTAGATTTATTATTAAACTAAGAAAAATTAAGATCGACTTAGAAAAGATTAAGAAGAAGTTTATAGAAAACCTAGTTATTAGAATATATAACCTAGACCTACTAGTAATAGTAAAAATAGATATATCTAACTTAGTCTATAGAATAGTACTAATACAAAAAGACCTAAAGACTAAAAAGGAATATTTAGTTAAATACTTCTCTAAGAAAATAAAAATAGTAGAACTTAACTACTTAATCTATAACAAAAAGATACTAGTAATCTATAAAGTATTTAAGTAATAGAGAGTATACTTATAAAGAGTAAAGTATTAGACAAAAGTCTATACTAACTACAAGAATCTTATAAGATTTATAATAAATAAAGAACTATTATAGTAATATATAAAATAGTAGGAATTCTTATTAATATTTAATATAGAAATTATATATATAAAAGAGAAAGATAACTAATTTATAGACCCTCTTAGTAGAAGACTAGACTTATAAGAAGAAGTAAGCACTACTAGTATAGTTCTAGTTAAAAATAAAGAAGAACACTTAGTCTTAAATATACCTAAAATAGCTACAATACTTAAAAGAATAAGTAGCGAGCTAAACAAATAGATTTAGAAAATAACGTAAGAGGTATCTAAAGAAATAAAAAAACTAGAAATCTAAAAAGGATTTATATAAGCTTATAGAAGAACGTATATCTTAGGAAAAATCTAAAGAGAATTTATATAATAATTCTATAAATTACTAGTATATAGATACTAAGAGATTAACAAAACCTTTAATAGGTTACTATAAGACTATTATATCTTAAAAGTAAGATAGCTAGTAATAAAAGTACTACAAGACTATATAGAATATTATAAGAATAAATATAATAGATACGCACTATATAAGATACTATAACTAGTAGAAGTACTAGAATAACTATAGAAAGTTATTATAATAGACTTTATTACGAAGCTACCTAAGTCTAAAGACTTAATATTAGGAGTTAAGTATAATAGAATTCTTATAATAGTAGATAAACTTATAAAGTATATATACTTCTAACTATATAAAGAGAAAAGTAGGATAGAAGTTACTATATACTAGGTTCTAGGAACTATAATTAGTTAATATAGACTACTAGATAAGATTATTATAGATAGAGATATAAGATTTATATTAAAACTATAAGGAACGATAATAGCGCAATTAGGAATTAAATATATAATATCTATAGTATACTACCTATAAATAGATAGATAATTAGAATAAATAAATTAGATAGTAGAATAATACTTAAGATACTACCTTAACTATAACTAGAATAATTAGGTATAACTACTACCTATAGTATAGTTAGTATATAATAGCGCAAAAAATATAGTAATAAAAGTATTACTTTTCTTTATAAACTATAGATTTAAACTTAATATATACTAGATACTAAAAAATTAGATATCTTAGTCTCTAAGAGGAGAAAACTTCGCTAATAGACTTAAAAATATATATAATTAGCTAAGATAAGACGTAGAATTCCTATATAATTATATAGCTAAGTATTATAACAAGAAGTATAAGAGAAAACCTTAATTTAGAGAGAGAGAAAAAGTATAGTTAGTATAAAAGAATATTAAAAGTAAATAACTAAGTCTAAAATTAGACTACGTTAAGATAAAACCTTATAAGATTAAGAAAGAAGTTATACTAGTTATATTTAAACTAAAGCTACTAAATAAAATAAAGATATACCTAATATTCTATATAGCTCTACTAGAATAAGTACTATAAAAAGTAGAACTACTAGTATATAAAGTAAATACGTATAGAGAGTAAGAAGAATAAGAAGTTAAAGAAATCCTAGTATATTAATTCTATAATAGAAGGAACTACTACTTAGTAGAATAGATAGGTATAGATAAAAAAGGACAACTATAAGAGAAAATATAGAAACTAGAAGATAACCTTAATTACTTTAAAAAACTAGAGGAGTTTTAAAATTAAAACCTTCTAGAACGCCTAGTAGTAAACTAAAAGAACTAATATTACTAATAATAAATAAAGAAGTAATAAGAACGTCTAATATATAATCTACTACAATAAACGCCTTATCTAAGTCTAGCTTAGCTTCTAGAGCTACTAACTATTTAGCTAATTTCTTATTATTTAAGGCCTTTATCTTATAAAAGTAAGAGAGACAAGTATAATTTTTTACTAGCTTACTCTACGTAAGCTCTTAGATATACTTACGCTTAGCTTTAGCCTCTATAATTTAAGATAGTAATTTCTCTTAAGTCTAGTTAATAGCTTTCTCTATTATTATTAAGCCTAGACGCAAGAATAAGTATAATAAACGTATACTTAGAAAGAGAAATACTAGATATATTATAAGAACTACGTATATTTATACAAATATATACTTTATAGGCCTTACTATTATTTATAGAAATAATATAAAGAAGAGACTTAGGGTTTAATTTAAGAGAAGCGTAATAAGAATAAAGAAATATTTTAATACTATTACGTAATACGTAATTAGTAAGAAGATAGTAATAGCGTATAGATAAAATAAGTATAAGAGAAGATAAAGAACTCTATATTAATAAAGAAACTAGACTAATAACTTTAGCTCTAGGATAGATAAACAAGGAACTACCTAGAAGGAGAGATAGTATTATAGGTATAATAGAAGGAATCGAGATAAAACTAATTAATCCTAACTTAGGTACTAACAAAGTATAAGATAAGTAAAGTAATAATCTTAATTAAGAGACTATATATAACTAGGACACCTAAAGTAATCTATAATCTACTAGTTTTAGTAACTATAGATTATAGATTATATTAAGTATATAATTAGTAGTAATACGTATTATTAGGATAGTATTAGTAATTTAATCCTTTAACTATAGAACGCTAGTACAAGATAGTTACAAAACACCTTCTACTATTTATAAGTTATTATAGATTACTGCACGAGCTTTTGTTATTACCTCGCGATCTACTAATAACCCTAAGATAGGCTCCTATAGTTAACAAGAGGCCCGTAACACTATTAATCTACTTAGTTCTTACCTATTAGAGGAGGAAGAGGATTTTAGCTATAGGTAGTTAGTAAAACGTCTACTATACGTTGTACGTTAATAATATAGGGTAGAAATCTACGTTAGTTAAGGCTAAGGATCTATTAAACAAGGGACTACTTTTCTAAATGTAAGAGCTTACGTTAACGTTAATAGATTACGCTTATAGGGAGGGCACCTTTAAGGCAGCCTTAGAGGGTTAAGCGGGGGACTTAGAACAACTTTAAACTCCTGCGCACACTTGTAATTTTTTTTAAATTAATTGAATTAGACGCAAGATCAAGTCTACCTTCCTTTTAAGGTGATTTCTAACGTTGTACGCGGCCCATTATTAATTGAATGCTTGCTAGCGCGTAAATTTTAATGAGGTGGCCGGAGTAGTAGTAGAACACGTTATCACAGACCTGTTCTTCCAAGGCCGCTTTGTCGCCGAGCGGCGAGCCGTCTATATCAAAGAACCTCACTAATGCCGGGGCGATGAGCTCCCGTAATGTAGCCACGGCGAGCAGGAGGATTCCACGGCCTCTTCCTAAAAGGCACTAGTATATTATATCACATGACCCGATTCCACGGATATGCCAAGATGGACTAGATACCGGGACGAAGAAACTTCGATCCACAGCACTTAGCTCCGTCCTAGACTAACAATCCTACCATTACACAGCCCCCGTCTATCGCACGACTTCCTATGGTACGGTAACCATCCATCGGACGGCTAGTCCGTGACCTCCATGTTTCCTGGTTCCCGTTTTTGACCCCCTGCTAGTTTCCGTTCTGGGGCGTATTACTACCCCCTATCCCTGCCAGAGATGGTGTGGAAAGGCTTTTTTGGGATCCCTACAGACTCTGTCTGGAAAATTGAGTTGAAAATGTGGCCTCGGAGGCGTAAGTCGACGCCCGCAATGCGCAGCTTGTGGTTGCATGAATAACGGGCGGACTACGGTCAATTCCGACGAATAATGTAGAAGAGGGCTCCCCATCCCCGCAACGCATGCACATCCACAGGAGCAAGCCGCGTCCGATTGATCAAGAAATAGAAAAACTCACCGTCGGCGTTTATCAGAATCCCTCTCCACCAAACTCATCGCCGTCTTCCACTGTTCCTTATTCTATTTACGGTGTTAGCTACCTACGGGTTGAAGAAAATCCGGGTCCGGCCATTAGCCACGCTGCGTGTGGCATCCTACAGGATGCCTCTAACTACCGGCCGGTGGCTTGTTTCTTATAGAAGGGTATCGCGCTACGAACTCATACACGACGCCGAGGAGTTTGCCGTGAACGGTACGATGGAATGGAACTTTCCGCTCCGCTCGCCTCTAAACCTTAAATTGATTAGAACGTGTTCCGGCCCATTCGCTAACTAGGCTAATTGACCAACCGGCTCGTTGGTGAACGGGCTAGCCCACCCACCAATTTTCTGGTTGGCGTATAGGCTAGCCAGTTGGTGAACGGGCCGGCCAGTCCACCAACTGAGGGTACTTATCGCGAGGTCCAGTCTGGTTTTTAAAGGGCCTAAAAATGTGGTTTGTTCTGAATAAAGTCAGCGTCACTACCATCAAAACTAAATTATCATTCAGAACTCATTAGTTCAAACACAATGGTGTCAAGTACAGCTACCGCAATACCGCGCTTCCTCAACACGGCAAATAGCATCCTCAGCATCATTGGGCTCAACAATTTTCTCCTCGGTCTCATGGTCGCTGGCATTGTGGACGAGCTTTCGGTTATTGTCCTAGTGGTGATCGTCAACTCCGCTGCGACTTGTTTGGCTAACGGTCTGAGTTACTACGTCTATATTGCCGACCATCCAATCATCAACAAGGCTGTCGCTTCCGTCTTCGGGGATCTTGCTTGGCTGGTGAGTGCTATTGAGACGAGCACTGAACATGAGGAAGCGTCATTCTTGTCCTTTTTTGCTTCCCTGCACTACGCCCTGCTATAATTGACCATAGCGGTTATTGCAATCGATGCTCCATCTCAATTCCCATTATGAAGCCTAATGCAGGCGTCAAACCCTCACACTCCGTCTCTGTTAGAACTCCGACCGGTTATATCGCATTCGGCTAACATAATGGCCTGATCCGCCCACCTTTAATAGATTCAAGAAGCTGGAATACCCTTTTATGGCTATATGATCCTCCGCCCCATCCTCAGCGGCGGCGAGCGCATAGTCTTCCGGACGTTTTTCTGGGCGCTAATGTTCGTCATCGTGTCCATTAAGGCTGCCATGATTGTGTATACCGTGGGCAGCGTCCTCCACTCCCGGCCCTATTCTGAGGCCGTAAGCGACAACCTGCACTTGGGCTACTACATAGCCATCGCGGTGTCCGAGTGCGTAAGCGGCGTGTTCTTACTAAAGAAGTTCCGCGCAGTACTCCAGTCATCGATATCGTCCCCATTGACGGCCAGAAGGCTATACCGCTACCTCATGCGCAGCACCGAGATCCGCGTCGCCATGGTTATGTTCATCGGCATCATGCGCACCATAACAACGATACGCACAGTATCAGCCGAAGACAGCTTGGCCATGAGCCAAGGGGGTCGGCAAGGGATAGCTGCCGACCTTGATATGTTTATATATACGCTAGAGTGTCTATACCCTATCGTTATGTAGTGAGGTCATCCTTTATTTTCTATACGCGTGTATATTAATAACGACTAGAGCGTGCTGACATGGAGATATCATTAAACAGTATCGATATCCTCGCCTCGCGCCTCATATTCGCCATCGAGAGCAACATGACAAGCAATAGCCTCAGTCTAGACGTTCAGGAGGTAAAAGGGGACACCCCAAAGGGGTGAAACGAACGTCCGAGGCCGCTAAATCGCTTCGCCTTCGATGTTGGAGCAACCGGACGCGAGCCATCTTGTTGGCCAGCTTTTGAGGCGGCAGTTCAGCCGACCCCAATTTGTCGTGTGCAGAAATACTTGAACAAGTGGTCAGTGCGCAACTCGCATCGCGCGTTAAATTCAAATCGCCAAAATCATGTAACGTCCTCTCCTGCGTGCCAAATATTAAATCCTAAGCTTTTGCCTAAACTACATGTCTTCTATAGAAAACTCCTACTCAGCCTGTAATACCATAATTCACTACAAGCATTTACGCTAGCGTCACTTTGGGCAGCCTCAGATCTACTCGAAAGTTCGTGCATCCCATCTAAAAAGGTCGGTCGACATACAGAAACGAAAGGTAGCATAAAACGTGCTTACTACGCACTCTACTGTTATTTATCCATCGGTCTCTATATCTAGGGTGAGCCGGTCGACGATCAAGCTCTCGCTTGGCGGCAGCCTCCAGCCTCCAGCCTCCGGCCTTGCGTCTCATCCCGTGGAACTAGCTGCTCCAGACCGCCAGGCTGAGGCCCACCCAGCTGGTGCTTCGCCGCAGAAACCGTCGCTGATGCACACTCCACTGCGACAGCACCATATTTTCTGCGATCTCCTTTGGCGATGCGAACCGCGGCTTCCAGGCCGGCATCATCCACGGCCCAGTTAATACCACGTTCCAACTTCCACCTGGTACGTCGCGGAAGGATCCGAGGATCCACAGGCTCCGACCAAGCGCTACAAGGGGTTAGCATGAATAGATGAGTAGTGGGGCTTAGCGCAGGGGTCTACGAAGCTCATCGAACCTGTCAGAAATACAGTGTATTTTACATACAAATTCAGACTAGCTAGATGAATCAATATGCGTATGCCCTCCATCAGCCTTCAGTACAGCCTCACATCGCTCTCTCATATAGGCTGGCGAATACGAGGTGAAGAGGAAGAGGATGGCGTTGGGTTGGGTGGTAGGCAAGTATCACGAGCAGGTCACGTGTGCAACTGTAGGGGTGCTTGTGAATCTGTTCTTGACTACAAGGTTTCTATCTTGTGCGCGCTGGCGCCTATATACTGGCTCGTCTTGGCGGGTTAGTGGGTTAGCGATGGCCGTGGCTCACTAACCCACAGATCGGGGATTAGTGGGTTAGTGATCGCCAAGCAATACTAACCCACGGATCCATCACGTGTTGAGATTATGCTCCGTTGCGTCATCCCTGTGACAAAGGTCCTTGGAATCCTCGGGATCCCCGAGATCCTCGAGATCCTTGGGAACTCTGGTACTAGTCTGGAGTGGACCCGATACGTTGGCAATCCTTACGTTGTGTAGTATTAGTCTAGAGCGGGGCCGATGCGCTTCACCAGCGTATAAAAGGCTCTACACTTGCGAGCAGAGAAAAGCAAGTATTATCCACATTATTAGTGCTCGAATTGAAATACTATTTGCTATCCCTTTACTATCTCCTGTAGCCTACGGCAAGTGTAACGGGCCTCCTGGTCGTCGACTACCTGAAGTCCCAAAGGGGGGGGGGGGGGGGGGGGGGGGGGGGGGGGGGGGGGAATGGGGGGGGGGGGGGGGGGGGGGGGGGGGGGGGGTAAAAAAAAAAAAAAAAAAAAAAAAGGGAAGGTG
>JALNQF010000748.1:0-15074 GCA_028456385.1 Ophiosphaerella korrae | reverse complement strand
AAGTACTAGGTATATATACCTAGTAGCTTACTAAGCGCTAACTAAAAGTAGAAAAGTAGTTAAATATTAGTAAGTTTGTAATATTAGTAAGTTTGCGATGTTAGTAAGTTTGTAATATTAGTAAGTTTACAATATTAGTAAGTTATAAACTTACTAATATTAGTGCGAAAATAAGAGATATAAGGGATAACTCTCTTATACGTCTCCCTCCTTTTAAAGAGCAAATTCCTAGAGCTTAAAAAGAGCTCTAATTAACTAATAATACCTATTAGGTAGTAGTAGTAGTAGCTAGAGTTAAGGAGGTTAACTATTTTTAGAGTCGAAATCGTTATTTATAGAGTATAGAGCTAAGGTTTTTACTAATTTTAGTATAAAATTAAGACCTATACAACTTCTATATATAAAACGTGTTAACTACAAACTTTTTTTTACTACTTCTACTCTACGCTAATAAAATTAAACCTAAAAGTATTTGTATATAGTATAAAGGAAGGTAAAGTTAATACTACTAAGTAACTTAATAGTGCTAAATCTCTATATAAGTACTTACTATAGATATAAGCCTTATAATAGGTAGGTTTATTAATATAGGAGACCTAGTAAGCCTAATATTTATAAGTATTAGAGGGTAAGTAGCGTAGAGTAGCCTTAGCTAGGAATTTAGTAGCGAGTCGTAAATTCTATAATAGTAAACTAGACCTATACGTAACTAGTTATAATAGGCCTCCTATTGTTAACTATAGGTGCCTATCTATAGAGCTAGTAGATTACGAGGTAATAATAAGAGCTTGTATTAGGATCTATAATAACTATAAATAATAGAAGATATTTTGTAACTGTTTTGTATTAGCGTTCTATAGTTAAGGATTAAATTACTAATATTATCTTAATAATGCGTATTCTACTATCTATATACTTAATATAATCTATAATCTATAGTTACTAAGACTAATAGATTGTAGATTACTCTAATCTATAATCTATTAGTACTAAGAGTTAATAGATTATAGATTACCTTAGGTGTCCTAGTTATGTATAGTTTCCTAATCTAGGTTGTTACCTTACTTATCTTATACCTCGTTAGCACTTAAGTTAGGATTAATTAGTTCTATCTCGATTCCTTTTATTATACCTATAATACTATCTCCTCCTCTAGGCGGGTCCTTGTTTATCTATCCTAGGGCTAGAGTTATTAATCTAGTTTCTTTATTAATATAGAGTTCTTTATCTTCTCTTATACTTGTTTTATCTATACGCTATTACTATCTTCTTACTAATTATGTATTACGCAATAGTATTAAAATATTTCTTTACTCTTGTTACGCTTCTCTTAAGTTAAACCCTAAGTTTCTTCTTTATATTATTTCTATAAATAATAGTAGGGCTTATAAGGCGTATATTTATACAAATATGTATAGTTCTTATAATATATCTAGTGTTTCTCTTTTTAAGTGTACGTTTATTATACTTATTCTTATATCTAGGCTTAATAATAATAGGGAAAGCTATTAACTAGACTTAAGAGAAATTACTATCTTAAATTATAGAGGCTAAAGCTAAGCGCGAGCGTATCTAGGAGCTTGTATAGAGTAAGCTAGTAGAAAATTAAGCTTGTCTCTCTTGTCTTTGTAAGATAAAGGCCTTAAATAATAAGAAATTAGCTAAATAGTTAGTAGCTCTAGAAGCTAAGCTAGACTTAGATAAGGTGTTTGTTATAGTAGATTATGTATTAAACGTTCTTATTATCTCTTTATCTATTATTAGTAATATTAGTTCTCTTAGTTTACTACTAGGCGTTCTAGAGGGTTTTAATTTTAGAACTCTTCTAGTTTCTTAGAGTAATTAAGGTTATCTTCTAGTTCCTATATTTTTTCCTATAGTTGTCCTTTCTTATCTATACCTATCTATTTTACTAGGTAGTAGTTCCTACTATTATAGAACTAGTATACTAGGATTTCTTTAACTTCCTATTCTTCTTATTCTCTATATATATCTACTTTGTATACTAGTAGTTCTATATTTTATAGTGCTATCTTAAGTAGCGCTACGTAGAAAGTTAGGTGTATCTTTATTTTATCTAGTAATTTTAGTTTAAATATAACTAGTATAACTTTTTTCTTAACTTTATATAGTCTTATCTTAACGTAGTCTAGTTTTAAACTAGGTTGTTTACTTTTAATATTTCTTTATACTAACTATACTTTTTCTCCTTCTCTATATTAAGGTCCTTGTTTATACTTCTTATTATAGTATTTTACTATATAATTATATAGGAATTTTGTATCCTATCTTAGTTAATTATATATGTCCTTAAGTCTGTTAGCAAAGTTTTCTCCTCTTAGAGACTAAGATATCTAATTTCTTAGTATCTAATATATATTAGGTTTAAATCTATAGTTTACAAAGAAAAGTAATACTCCTATTACTATATTCTTTACGCTGTTGTATACTAACTATACTATAGGTAGTAACTATACCTAGTTGTTCTAGTTATAGTTAAAGTAGTATCTTAAGTACTATTTTACTATTTAGTTTATTTATTCTAATTGTCTATCTATCTATAGATAGTATGCTGTAGACATTGTATATCTAATTCCTAATTACGCTATTATTGTTCCCTATAATTTTAATATAAATCTTATATCTCTATCTATAATAATTTTATCTAGTAGTCTATATTAACTAATTATAGTTCCTAGGACCTAGTGTATAGTAACTTCTATCTTGCTTTTCTCTTTATATAGTCTAAAATATAAATATTTTGTAAGTTTATCTACTATTATTAGGATTCTATTATATTTAACTCCTAATATTAAGTCTTTTAACTTAGGTAATTTTATAATAAAGTCTATTGTAATAACTCTCTATAGTTATTCTAGTACTTCTACTAGTTGTAATATCTTATATAGTATATATCTACTATACTTATTTCTCTAGCATTCTATATAGTCTTGTAGTACTTCTATTACTAGTTATCTTGCTTTTAGGATATAGTAGTCTTGTAGTAACCTATTAAGAGTTTTATTAATTCCTTAATAACTATATACTAGTAATTTATAGAATTATCGTATAAATTCTCTTTAGATCTTTCTTAGAATATATATTCTTTTATAGGCTTATACAATTCTTTTTTAGATTTTAAGTTTCTCTATTTCTTTAGGTACTTCTTGCGTTGTTTTCTAAATCTATTTGTCTAGCTTGCTACTTGTTCTTTTAAGTATTACGGCTATTTTTAGTATATTTAGGATTAGATATCCTTCTTTGTTCTTAACTAGAACTATACTAGTTGTATTTACTTCTTCTTGTAGATCTAGTCTTCTACTAAGGGCGTCTATAAATTAGTTATCTTTCTCTTTTATATATATAATTTCTATATTAAATATTAATAGGAATTCCTACTATCTTATATAGTATTATAATAGTTCTTTATTTAGTATAAATCTTATAAGATTCTTATAGTCTATATAGACTTTTGTTATATATTTTACTCTTTGTAAGTATACTCTCTATTACTTAAATACTTTATAGATTACTAGTATCTCTTTGTTATAGATTAGGTAGTTAAGCTCTACTAGCTTTATTTTCTTAGAGAAGTATTTAACTAAGTGTTTTTTTTTAGTCTCTAGGTCTTCTTGTATTAGTACTATTCTATAGACTAAGTTAGATGCGTCTATTTTTACTATTACTAGTAGGTCTAGGTTATATATTCTAATAACTAGGTTTTCTATAAACTTCTTTTTAATCTTATTAAATACTTCGTTGTATTCCTTAGTCTATTTAAATAGTGTATCTTTTTTTATAAGTTTTGTAATTAGTTCTATATCTTTAAAATATTCTACTATTAACTTTTTATAGAAGTTAGCTAGCCTATAAAATTATTATACCTCTTTTAGGTTTTTTAGTTTTAGCTATTTATTAATTAACTTAATCTTTTTTAGGTTAATTTTAATTTTTCCTAGTTCTATAATAAATCTAAGGAAATCTATTTCTTTTATATAGAATTTGTATTTTTTTATCTTAAGAAATATTTTAGCTTCTACTAGCTTTTTTAGTACTTTGTGTATATATTGTACGTATTCTTTCTCTATTTCTAAGAATATAAGGATATTGTCTAAGTATACGAATATAAATATATCTAAGTACTCTCTTAGTACTGTATTAATTCTTTCCTAAAATACTACTAGTGTATTTGTTAGACTAAAAGGTATAACTATATATTTATATAGTCTATATTATGTTCTAAACGCTATTTTCTATTTATCGCCTTTCTTAATTCTAATCTAGTAGTATACGTTCTAGATATCTAGTTTTATAAAGATCTCTACCTTTTGTAGCTTATCTTGTATTATATCTATTTGTAGTAAAGGGTATTAGTTCTTATTAGTAACTGCGTTAGTTTTTCTAAAGTCTACGTAGGGCCTTTTCTTACTTATTCCTTTTTTATCTATAAAAATAAGTCTATAAGCTACTAAGGATTTAGATTCTTGTATCTATTCTTTATTTATCGCGTTTATAATAAATATTTATTTAATTTTAGATTCTTCTTCTATTTTTTAGTATACTAGGCTCTATCTTATATTCTTCCTTTCTTTTAGGTCTATTGCTAAGTCTTATAGCTAATATTCTAGGAGGTAATCTTCTAGCTCTATAAGCTATTTTTCTTATTTCTTGTATTCTTTAGGGAATTTTCCTTTGTAGGTACTTATATTAGCTTTTAACGTATCTTTATTGTAGCTAATTTCTCTTATTCTCTAATTAATATATAGGTTCGTTATTTATAACTATAGTATACTAAGTATTATATCTTACTTATTATTAATTGTTATCTCTTCTAGTTCTAGTATAGAGGGAACTATCTTAAACCTAATAGGTTCTTAGAATAGTTTTCCTTTAATCGTACTTAGTTATTAAGGGTACTTCTTTATTATATAACGCATTCCTTGTGTTTCTACAAACTTCTTTAATATAAAGTTTCTTGTAGCTCTACTATTAATTATTAATTATACTTTCTTTCTTTAGTATATACTTTTCTTTATAATATATAGGCCTCTTATACTTTCTAACTTTTCTTATTTAGGCGTCTTTATAAATTATCTATCTTTCTAGAGCTATAGGCGTACTTTAAGTTTATATTCTTTGTGTTTTAGATATTTATTATATATATATTTGTACTATAGTCCTCCTTAGATATATTTCTTAGATAGTTTTAGGCTAGGTCTTACTACTACGTATCTATCTTCTAGGATTATTTCCTATCCCTAGATATCTTCTACTAGAATTACTCTTATATAGTTGTAGCCTTTTCTTCTTATAGGCTATATACTATTATTTACTTTAGGGTTCCTATATATAATGTAATTCTTATTTAAGTATACTAACTATAATACTTTAAAGTATACTAGGTGCCTTAGGTCTATTATTTTGTTATCCCCTTTCTAGTACTTGTCTTTTCTAGGTATATCTATTATTAAGATGTAGTATAATACTAGTACTCTTAGTGTATAGGCTTTATTAATCTATTGTGTTTTTCTTATAAGGTATTACTACTCTTTCTCTATAAGTATTCTTCTTACTATAACTATATATTACTTTATCTATTCTTAAAATAGTATAAACTTTATTTTTTTAAGATTGCGTTCTTTCTAGTCTTTATACGCTTCCTCTATACTTATAACTATTAAGTATATTTAAATAAACCTCTATTTTTTATTTTATTCCTTTATATCTAATATTATATAGCTATTATAGCTATATATTATTAGCTAGGTATACTCTATACCTCTTATACTAACCTATTTCTTACTTTCTTGTAGTCCTTTAGAGGAAGCTGTAGTAGTCTCTTTATCTAGTACTAATTCTTTAGCCTAGATTAATAGAATCTAGGGTTCTTCTCTCTCTAAGTCTTCTATTAGTAGGTTTATTACTTAAGCTATCTCTTTTAGCTAAGCTTTTATTCTTTCTTTTGTTACTACTACTTTACTTCTTTATTATAAGAAATATCCTACTCTCTATTTACTAGAAAGATATATATAGTAGTTGTTATTATAATAAAAAGTCTAATAGAGTATTATATATTGTATTTCTTTACTCTTAGCTACCTTTTCTTAAGGTTTAGCCTATACTTGTAGTACTTCTTTCTTCTTTTTAGTTATTTTTAACTAGTTTTCTTTCTTAAGGTCTTTACTTTTATAGTCTTTTATAAAGTATCCTAGTTTCCTATATTTATAATATACTATATCCTTCTTCTTTTATAAATAGTAGTCTTTTACGTAGTAACCTTTCTTACTATAGTTAAAGTACGTAAAGTCTTTGTTTTTCTTCTTTTTTTTATCCTTGTTAGTATTAAGGATTATAGGGTCTCTAGTATCCTAGTTTCTAATTTAGGTACTATACTTGTTCTTTTTCTATTCCTAAAGATTATTGTTAATTTAGATTGCCTACTACTTTAGAGCTTCTAGTATCCTTAGTTTTTCTATATAGATTATTTTGTATTATATTTTTAAGTTTAGTCCTTGTTTAAATTATAACATTAAGGCTAACTTGTTTTATTCTATATTTTAGGATAGTTATTTAAATTATAATATATACTTAGAGATACTCTAGTTTTGTGTAAGCTTTTCTAACTACTCTTTAGCTTGTTAGGTAACGTCTATATCTCTAAATACTACTCTTATTTGTTTAGTAAAGTATTTATAACTTCTAAAAATAGCTTTTGTTTTATCTTTCTAGGTTATTAGAGAATGTGTTGTATAGTCTATCTAGTAAGGTTCGTACTATCTTATTACGTCTTCTTTAAGGTGTAATCTAATATATATTACTTTCTTCTCTTCTATATTAAAGTATAGTACTTGTACGTCTATTTAGAGTTGTACTAAAGCTATAAAAGGTCTTAGTTTCTCCCTTGTTTTATTAAACTTTTTAAAGATAGGTATTTTTAGTAGTTTCTTTATAGTACTTATTACTAGGCGTTGTATAATTAATTCTATTTAATTCTATCCTTTAATAATAGCTTTAATCTATACCTTGTTCTATTTTGCGTAGTCTTGTAGTTCTTTGTTCTACGTCTCTAGAGCGTTAATTACTATCTTTATATCTTCTTTATCTAAGATTAGATTATTAATTTAGTCTTTAATTATTTCCTATACAGTACTATTAGATTTATAACTACTCCTAGGGGCTTTACTTGTTTTAGTTAAACTTTCTACTATCGTGTTAGCTAGACTATGCGCTACTTACGCTTTGCTTCTTGTAATAACTAGATTAGTAAGGTGTAACGGGCCTCCTGTCGTTAACTATAGGTGCCTATCTATAAGGCTAGTAGATTACAAGGTAATAACAAGAGCTTATATTAGGATCTGTAATAACTATAAATAATAGAAGATGTTTCGCAACTATCTTATATTAGCGTTCTGTAGTTAAAGATTAAATTACTAATATTATCCTAATAATACATATTCTACTATCTATATACTTAATATAATCTATAATCTATAGTTACTAAGACTAATAAATTGTAGATTACTCTAATCTATAATCTATTAGTACTAAGAGTTAATAGATTATAGATTACCTTAGGTGTCTTAGTTATGTATAGTTTCCTAATCTAGGTTGTTACTCTGCTTATCTTATACCTCGTTAGCACCTAAGTTAGGATTAATTAGTTCTATCTCGATTCCTTCTATTACACCTGTAACACTAGTTATAAAGAAGCGTAGTAGTTATAGCTATAGTAGTAGGGGTAGGCTCTAACCTAAAAAGAGTCTTATACTTACTAGCTAAAGTAAACTATTTTTACTATTTTTACGCTATAATTTAGCTTTAGCTAGTAGTAAAGTTTTCTAATTACGC
This sequence comes from Ophiosphaerella korrae, assembly GCA_028456385.1. Classification (NCBI taxonomy): domain Eukaryota; kingdom Fungi; phylum Ascomycota; class Dothideomycetes; order Pleosporales; family Phaeosphaeriaceae; genus Ophiosphaerella; species Ophiosphaerella korrae. The sequence goes on along the minus strand of JALNQF010000748.1, from coordinate 7,226 downwards.
CTTAGAAAGCCTTTTTACACCTACTAATAGCTAGGGTACTTTACTAGGTTACGTCTTTATTAGGCTCTATTTTAAGCTTCTCTAGGTAGTTCTAGTAAAAGTTAAAAGTAGTAATTATACCTTATAAGGAGCTTTTTTATACCTATTAATAATTTTAGGCTTATTTAGATAGTTCTAGTAAGAGCTAAAAGTAGTAATTACGTTTTAGAGAAGGCTTTTTTTATACCTATTAGTAAGTTAAAATACCTTAATAGGTTACGTCTTTATTAAGGCTCTATTTTTTAGGTATACGTAGAGTTAATAGTTTAGCTTTCTCTAGGTAGTTCTAGTAAAAGTTAAAAGTAGCTTTATATTTTATAAATTCTTCTACTAGCTCTTATATAGGTTTATTATAGCTAGTCTAGTAAACTAAGTAGTACTATTTTACGTATTTTCTATACTCTTTAAAGCGTACGTCTAAGATAGCTTCTACTAAGTATTTTTTATATACGCTACTAGTTTCTTTATTAGTAATAATAATAGGGATTAGCTATAGTAAGTCTTAATCTAGTAAGGGCTTCTAATCTCTAAAGCGTAAGAGTTTTAAGGAGAAGACTAAGAATACGCCTTTACTTAGTATCTCTTAAGGTAGTACTAGCTTATATACTCTACTATTGTAAATAACTCTCTTAATAGGGTATAGTCTTACTTATTAGTAGTTTAATTTTAGGGTTAGCTAAGTAGTTCTTTAATTAGCTATACTAATATAGGCTTAGTTACTAACTTTATATACTAGTCTACTTTAGCAAGAGGTATTAGCTTAAGCTACTTACTCTTATTATACCTAGAGTATTTTTTCTTTAAAGTAGGCTACTAGGTTACTATAGGCGTTAAGTAGCTTGTTAGCTTATATACGTTAGTTATATTAGGCTAGGTTTAGTTAATCTTTATTATTTTCGCTAGAGTGTATACTACTATAGGGGTAATACCCTAGATCTATAAGAAATAAGGTTATCTTAATAGATATATTAATAGTATTATTTACTTAGAACTTAGCTACGTATAGCTAGGCTACCTAGTTATCTTACGCGTAGTTAACGTATTACTTTAGAAAGATCTCTAGGGCTTAATTTACTTACTTAGTTTAGCTATTAGTTTCTAGGTAGTACGTAGTTAAGAGCTTTTACGTAATATAGAGGCGTTTATATAAGTAGTACTAAAATTAGCTAATAAAAGTTATCTCTCTATTAGATATAATATTTATTAGGACTTTATAAAGCTTAAAAATAGATATAAAATATTAGGTAGCTTCTTTAGGTTTTAGAGACTTATAGAAGAAGAAATAGTATCTTTTTATAAAGTAGTAGTAAATTACTAAGATATATTTATAAATCTAGCTACTATTTTTACTAGTTAGTAAGGCTTAGATATAGTCTACTAAGATATTAGTCTAGAGTATATAGAGAATTAGTATAAGTTAGAAGTAACTAAGTTTACTATCTTATAAGTTCTTTATATAGTAGTAGATTAGGTATATATTATAAAATTACTTAATAGCTTAGAGTATCTTAGGCTAATAATAGTACTTATATATTAGATATAGCGTACTATAAGGTCTTTTATAGCCTACTAACTAATAGTTATAGTATAGATTAAAGATTTAGTAGCGTAGATAGGCGTTTAGAGAGATATATAGACGCGTTTTATTAACTTAAAAGTACTTTTCTTTCTTTAATCTAGTAGAGCTAATATTAGTATATAAGAAGTAGTATCTTACTTTATAGAAAGCTTTTAATAGTTTTTATTATCTACTATCTATAGTAGTAAATATAGCTTAGGCTATATAGTCTTCTAAGTACGCTATATCTAGTAATTCTTCTATTAGGCGTAGGTTAATAATATATAGTAGGAGTTCTAGGTCTAGTTCTTTATTATAAGGTAGTAGAAAATCTTCTAGTAAGTTTACTAATTTTAGTTTTATTCTTATAATATAGTAAAAGTAGGTGTATACAATAGTAGCTTATTCTAACGTAAATCTATTTAGCTTTTATAGGTCTATAAGGCTTAAAGTATAAATTACTATATCTAGCGTAGGTTTTACGCCTAAAGCTAGAACTTAAAAGCTTAGGATAATTTAGTTAGCTCTTAATACTTATAGATTAGAATTATCTATAGAGTAGTCTTATAGTTAGTAGCTTAGGGCGTCTATAACCTTATTTATATTACTAGGTACGTATTTAATATAGAAATTAAATTAGGATAAGAATAATAACTAGTAGGCCTAGTAGTAATTAAGCTTTTTAGTTATTATAAAGGTTTCTAAATTATAGTAGTCTATTATAACGTAGATTATATATAGACTACTTATAAGCTCTAGTTCTTATTCTTTAAATACTTAGATTATAGCTATAAGCTCTAGGTTATAAATATTATAATTATATTCTACTAAGGTGTGTTTTTTTAAGAAGAAGCTAACTAGCTATTAGATTCTATCTTAGTTTAGTTAGCTTATTACTCTACCTAAGGCCTACCTAGAAGCGTTAGTTTAGATATAGATTAGTTTTAAGAAGTTAAAGTAAAGTAAGACTACTTTTAGCTAAAAAGTAGCTTTTAGTTTATTAAAAGCGTCTATATATTCTTAGGTAATTATAAAGGGCTTATACTAAGTTTTTTAAAGGGGTAGCCTATCTCCTTTAGTAAGTTTAGTAATAACCTTAGACTTAATTAACTTAGTAAGTAGTAAGGCAAGGCTTAAGTAATCCTTAATAAAGTGCTAGAAGAATCTAGTATAGCCTAAAAAGGCTAGGACTTTTTTAGTAGTCTTTAGTATTTCTTACTTCTAAATAGCTTTAACTTTAGAGAGATCTATTGTAATTCTTTTATTAGAGATAATTATACCTAAAAACTTAACTAAAGTAGTATAGAGGCTAGATTTTTTAAGATCTACGTAGAAGCCTTACTCTTTTAGTCGCGTAAGCACTTTATAAACATACTAGATATAGTCTATTTTATTATTAGAGTATATTAAGACGTTGTCTATATATATAGTATAGAAGTTATCTAAATATTCTAGTAAGGCTAAGTTAATAGCGCGCTAGAAAGTAGCTAGTATATTAGTAAAGCTAAAGGGTACTACCTTATAAGTATATATACTAAAGTAGGTAATAAAAGTAGTTTGCTATTCTAAATTTAGAGTAATATATAAGTAGTAAAAGGCGTATATTATATTAAATTTAGAGAAAATCTTTACTTTATTTAGGTAGGCTAGTATTTCTCTAAAGAATAGAATAAGGTACTAGTCTTTAATAGTAAATTTATTTAGCTTATAGTAGTTTACGTAAACTTATAAGCTACTATCTAGTTTAGCTATAATTAGTAAGTTATTCCTAGCTAGAGAGCTATATTTACTAATAAAGCCCTTACCTTCTATTTCTTAGATATATTTCTAGATTACTTTATCTTATTTTCTAGTAAAGAGGTAAGGTTTAGTATTTAGAATTTTTACGCTAAGCTTAAAAGTAATTTCTAGGTTATATAGCCTATAAAAGAAAAGTTCCTTAGTAGCTTTCTTATTAAAATAGAGTATTAGGTCTTAATATAGTTAGAGTAGTTCTATAAATAAGATATCTTTAAGCTCTACTATAAGTAGTAGCTTGTAAAATTATATATAATCTACTTCTCTAGCTACTTTATAGTAGTACGCTTGTAGTAGTATTTTATCTAAAGTAAGTACTATAAGCGTGTATCTACTTCTTCTAGTAAAGGCTTTAATTATACAATAACTAATAGTTTAAATATCTATTAATAAGTTCTATTTATACTTATTAAGGTGCCTACTTAGAGGCTTTATAGAGGTAGATAATAGTTTAAGCGCTAGCTTCTTTAAGGCTATAGTAGAGTAATATCTAGGCATACTATAGTATACTACTAAGGGAATTTTATTAGTTATTTAGTAGTATTATTAGTAGTAAATATTAGAAAATAATAACGTTCTATTATAGTAGTTAAGTTTAATAGTATAGGCCTTATACTATAAAAATTCTAAAATAAAGTTAAATTAGCTTATATTTTTAATAATATAGGTAGAAGTCTATTTAATATATATACCTACTTATAGGTAGAACTTAACCTAATATATAATAGACTTAGATAGAGAACTATTATATCTTTTATAAATAATAAGTTAAAGTAGCTAAATAGTTTGTAATTTTATAGTCTTCTAGGTAAATTTTTAGTAAATAAAGTTTATATTAACTCTATTATTAGCTAGAGTTCTAGCTATATAGAGTACTATAGGGTCTTTACCTAGGAAGCTAGTAAATAAGAATTAGTTTAGCTTAGCTTCTATTAGATTAGTTAGTAGTTTCTTGTACTAGACTATCTATATTCTATAGGTAAGTGTATAAGATATAGCTATACTAGAGGTTATACTTTAGTAGTTAATTGCGCTCTTCTAGTTTATATAATCTCTAGGTTAAGGCTTTAAGCCTAGGGAACGTTGTTTTCTAGATCTTAGTCTAAGTTAGGCTCTAGTTCTAGCTCTATATCTAGTTAGAGGTCGTATTTAAAGAATTAGTCCTCTATTTCTATATCTATTTTAGAGTCTATTACTATATAGGTAGCTATATAGTAGTTTATAGTATTAGTAAGTATTTTAGATCTAGTAGCTTTTATTTATTTATAAGTAGTATAGTCTAGCTTTTTAATACCTATCTTTCTATAGCCTTAGTATAAAATTATTTTAAAGTTCTTAGTTTTAATTATAGTAGCCTTTTTACTAGTTAGGTATATTCTTCTAAATATACTTTCTAGTTATAGTTAATAGTATTTTAGTTCTTATAAAGTTATAGCTAGTTCTTCTTTAAAGTTTTATATCTACGCTCTTAGTTTAGCTCTTATAAGTACTAAGGTATAAAGCTAGGTTTACTTAGAGCTTATATCTAGGTTATAATTATTTACTTTATTTTCTAATATTAAGATTATCTTTTAAAAATTAGTAGGGCTATTATAGATACTAGGGGTAGTACTAGTAGCCTTTTTAAGCTAAGGTTATAGCTTTTTTTAAAGGTAGATATTATATAGCTATAGGTTCTATTATAGTTTAAGGCTAATATTATTAAATTTAGAGAAGAATTTAGCTTATACTAACTAGGTAGTTTTATAGATTAGTTAATCTAGTCTAAATTTAGCTATTTTTAGGGTTTTATAATATACTTCTCTTAATCCTACTATATCTATATTACTAAATTAGTAAAAAAGTATAAAGAAATATATAAATTCTTCTTAGTATAAGTAGGTAATACTATTTAGGATAGAAAGGTATAAGTAAGCTAATCCTATATAGTAGCGTATAATAACGTTAGCTTAGGTTTACAAGCTAATATATTTTTTTCTATTAGTAATAAAGTAATTATATATAGACTAGATAAAGGATATAATATCTATATAGTATCTTATACCTAAAAATTATAGAGGTTTTATAGAGTAGTCTTCTTATTCTTTATACTAGTAAAAATTAAAGGCTAGCTCTTAGATACTAGTTAAGAAAAGAGTTAAGGTAAACTCTTCTCTCTTAAAGATATAGTAGCCTACTACTAGTACTTAGAGTTTAAACTCTCTTTTAAAGAAGCTAGGTTACTAGCCTTATAGTAAGATCTTAGTATAAAGTAGTTCTATATCTTTTTACGCTAGTATATTAAAGTTAAAAGTTTTTAGCTTAGTTTATTTAGCTATTAGGTCTTCTTAGTAGATTACTACTTTACGTAAGTAGTTATATTTTACTATAGCTTCTTTTTATAGAGTTTTATACTAGGTAGCTCTTTAGCCTAAAGTATTATATTACTCTATAATATAGTTATAGTATAGTAGTAATTACGCTAAGCGTTCTTAGAGTTAAGCTAATTAGTTATCTTATTAAGAGAGTTATTTATTTACTTTACTTACTCTAGCTATAAGCCTCTAGTTTTATTTATTTACTACGTTAATTACGTCTTATATTTACGTATTTACAACTACTAAGTATAATACTATTCTAGCTAGAGTAAACTCTCTAAGAAATAAGTAATTACTAGGTTTATTATCTTTAATTCTCTAGTATAAAGTTAGTAACAAGGTGTAAAATAAAAGTTAGAGCTTAGTAAACTTAGTAAGTAATTTCTTAAGTTTATCCTAAGATATAAAAACTATTCCTAGTAGTAAGTCTTTATTAATTATAGTGTTTAATAGTAGGTTATCTCTTAGCTTTTCTAAGTTCTTAAACTTAGGTATAAGCTAGAGTAATAATACTTAGCTAATATTTAGTTAGGCGTTTTTAATTAAGTTATTTAATATAGTCTAGTTATTAAAAGAGACCTTAGTAACTAGTCTATACTTTAGGGGGCTACCTTAGTTAAAGGGGGTAAGGTCTATATCTAGGTTAAATTCTTCTATAATAAGTTAGTTAGGAGTAGCTAAGTCTATTATAGAGCTATTAGCTAGAAAAGTACTTAGTACTTGTTAGAGAATTATATTAGGTTAGAAATTAAGTTTACTAAGTAGTCTTAGCTAAATAAAAGATTTAAAGTCTATTACCTATTTTCTTTTATCTTTTTATAAGAAGGTTTTAAGATATTATTAAAAGTTACTTAGTACTTTTTTTGTTAGAGTAGTTAGTATAGTAGGTCTCTAAGTCTATTTTTCTAGGGACCTAGTTCTAGCGCGTATTTTATAGATTTTTTATAGTATAGTAGCTCTAGAGTATTCTTTTAGTTCTTTACTAGATCTATAGTCTACTATTTATAGTATATCTTTATCTTATAAGTATACTTAGTTTAAGTAATAAAGAGGTTATAAGCTAGTATTATTTTAGTTTAAGAGGCTAGCTTTTAAAAAGATAGAAGATTTTTTATATAACTAAGTTATAGTATAATAAGCTAAGTTATAGTAGTTATATACTATATTAGTACGTTTAGCTATTAGTTTATAAAGATTTATATCTTTAGCGCTAGCTAGTAAAAGTTTTAGTAAGGTCTAGAGCGCTTTATTACTTAGTTCTTACAAATTAAGTACTAGTAATTTACGTAAGTTTAAGGGTCTTTTCTTTCTCTAGTACTACTACCTAGGTTTAATACCTAGTATAAGTACGCCCTTACTTAAGTATATATAGTAAGTATAAGCTAAAGCTTTATAACCTATAAAGTAGTTAAACTACTCTTCTTTAGTATATATTTCTTTCTAGAACGTTAGCACTAGTACTAGTAAAAAGAGAG
>JALNQF010000747.1:0-15123 GCA_028456385.1 Ophiosphaerella korrae | reverse complement strand
TTACTAGATTATTAGTAAATAACGCGTCTCTATATATAAGTAGCTTAGTACCTTACTACTTACTATCTTACTACTTACTACCTTACTACTTACTATACTAGACTAATAGGTACTAAGTTCTATATAAGTAAATAATAACTTAGTTTACTACTTTAAGATACTTTTAGCTTAGATTCGTAAGATATTAAAAGAGCTTAGTAGCTATAAATACAACGTCTAGTTGTACTATTATTACTATATATAAGATAGATCCTACTTACTCCTAGTAGTCCTTAATTTTACACTTTAAGGCCTCTCCTTTACTTAGCTATAGCTCTTCTACTAGTAATAGAGTTGCTAGAAAGCTTATAGAGCTTACAAGATTAAACTTTTTTACTATCTTATTAATATACTTATTGTAGACAAGTATAATAGTCCTATCTAGCTAACTCTATATTACTCGTACGCCTAGGAACTAGCTTACTAGGCCTTTGTCTTCTATATTATAGGTATTATAGTTGTAACAAGAGAAAACTAATTTAAGCTAATTAGCCCCGCTATAGATAACGACAACGTATACGACCTATAGGAAGACGAACTAGGTTAGGAGACTAACTACAATAGGGACACGTAATAGATTCGCGATTCGCGATCTTAGTAAATACAAAGTACAAAGCTAAGCACGTAATAAATTTACGATTCGCGATCTTAGTAAATACGAAGTATAAAGTTAGCTAAGAAGTCTAAGTATATAGTTAGTAGGATGCGCATTATTAGGATAATATTAGTAATTTAATCCTTTAACTATAGAACGCTAATATAAGATAGTTGTAAAACATCTTCTATTATTTATAGTTATTGTAGATCCTAACACGAGCCTTTGCTATTACCTTCTAATCTACTAACTACCCCTAAGATAGGTACCTATAGTCGACGATAGAAGGCCTATTACACCTTACTAATTTAGTTATTAAGAGGAGCAAAGCGTAAGTAGCGCACAGTCTAGCTAATACGATAGTAGAAAGTTTAACTAGGAAAATAGCTAAGGTACCTATAAGTAGCTATAAGTTAAATAATATAGTATAGAAGGATATTAAAAACTATATAAACAACTTAATTTCTAAAAAAGAGGATATAAAAATAGTAATCGACGCCTTAGAAACCTAGAATAAAGAACTTAAGGAATACGCAAAATAAAACAAGGCCTAAATTAAAGCTATTATTAAAGGATAAAACTAGATAGAACTAAGTATATAACGCCTAGAGATAAGTGCGACAAAGAAACTACTAAAAATACTCGTCTTTAAGAAGTTTAATAGAATAAGAGAGAAACTAAGACCCTTTATAGCTTTAGTACAACTCTAGATAGATATACAAGCACTATACTTTAATATAAAAGAAAAGAAGGTAATATATATTAGACTATATCTTAAAGAAGATATAATAAGATAGTATAAACCTTACTAGATAGACTATATAACACATTCTCTAATAACCTAGAAAGACAAAACAAGAGCTATCTTTAGAAGTTATAAATACTTTACTAAACGAATAAGAGTAGTATTTAGAGATATAGACGTTACCTAACAAGCTAAAGAGTAGCTAGAAAAGCTTATACAAAATTAGAGTATTCCTAAGTATATATTATAGTTTAAACAACTATCGCAAAACATAGAATAGAATAAGTTAGCCTTAATATTATAATTTAAACAAGGATTAAACTCTAAAATTTAATATAAAATAATCTATATAGAGAAACTACAGACACTAAAAGCCCTAAAGTAATAGGTAATACAAATTAATAATAATCTTTAAGAATAGAAGAAAAATAAATATAGAGGTTATACCTAAAACTATAACAAGGGAGACCCTATAATCCTTAACGCTAATAAGGATAAGAAGAAGAAGAAGAACAAAGACTTTACATACTTTAACTATAGTAAGAAAGGCTACTATATAAAAGATTGCTAATTATAAAAGAAGAAAGATATAGTATATTATAAATATAGGAAACCTAGACACTTCGCAAAAAACTATAGAAGTAAAGACCTAAAGAAGGAAACTTAGTTAAAAATAACTAAAAAGAAGAAAGAAGTACTATAAGTATAGGCTAAACCTTAAGAGAAAGTAGCTAGGAGCAAAGAAGTACAATATATAATACTCTATTAAACCTTTTATTATAACGACGACTACTATATATACCTTTCTAGTAAGTAGGAAGTAGTATAGTTCCTATAAAAATAGAGATATAGAGTAGTAGTAATAAAAGAAAAAATAAAAGCGTAGCTAAAAGAGATAGTATACGTAATAGACCTACTAGAAGATTTAGAAGGGGAAGGGCCCCTAGTACTATCGATCTAGGCTAAAGGACTAGCACTAGATAAAGAGACTACTACAACTACTTCTAATAGACTATAAGGAAGTAAGAAACAAGCTAGTATAAGAGGTATAGAGTATACCTAGCTAATAATATATAGCTACAATAGCTACATAATAATAGATATAGAGGAATAAAATAAAGAATAGAAGTTTATTTAAATATACTTAATAGTTATAAGTATAGAGGAAGCGTACAAAGACTAGAAAGAATATAATCCTAAAGAAATAAAGTTTATACCCTTTTAAGAATAGATAAAATAGTATATAGTTATAGTAAGAAGAATACCTATATAAAAAGAGTAGTAATACCTTATAAGAAAAATGTAATAGATTAACAAAGCTTATATACTAAGAGTACTAATAGTATACTATATCCTAATAGAAGAAACACCTAGTAGAGATAAGTACTAGGAAGGGGACAATAAAATAATAGATCTAGAATATCTAGTATACTTTAAAGTATTATAGATATTATACCTAGATAAGAATTATATTATATATAAAAACCCTAAGGTAAATAATAGTATATAGCCTATAAGAAAGAGAGGCTATAATTATATAAGAGTAATTCTAGTAGAAGATATCTAAGGATAGGAAATAATCCTAGAAGATAGACACATAGTAGTAAGACTTAGTCTAAAACTATCTAAGAAATATATTTAAGGAGGACTATAGTATAAGTATATATATAATAAATACCTAAAATACAAAGAGTATAAACTTAAAATAGGTCTATAGCCTTAGAAAGACAGATAATTTATAAAAACGCCTAAGTAAGAAAAGCTAGAAGGTATAAGAGGCCTACATATTACAAAAAAAGGAATATACTAAAGAAAAGAAGTATAATTAATAATTAATAGTAAAGCTATAAGAAACTTTATTTCTAAGAAGTTTGTAGAAATATAAGAAATATATTATATAATAAAGAAGTACCTACAACAACTAAGTACGATTAAAGAGAAACTATTCTAGGAACCTATTAGGTTTAAGACAGTTCTCTCTACACTAGAACTAGAAGGGATAATAATTAAAAACCTAGTTATAGATATAACAATAATTAATAATAAACAAGATATAATATTAGGTATACTATTGTTATAGTAGTAATAGAAGAGCTATAGATAGAACTAATTAGCCCTACGATAATAGACTTAGACTTATATAACCCCGAGGAGTACAGACTCGATTAGGAGACTACGTACAATTAGGACACCTAGGGTAATCTGCGATCTATAGGCTCTTGGCACTAATAGATTACAGATTAGGGTAATCCGCGATCTACTAGTCTTAGCAATAACAGATTACAGATTACAACAAATATATAATTAATAGCGATGCGCATTATTAGGATAGTATTAGTAATTCAATCCTTTAACTATAGAACGCTAATACAAGACAGTTGTAAAACATCTTCTATTATTTATAGTTATTATAGATTACCCCTAAACCTTCTAATATTGACTTACAATCTACTAACACCCCTTAGGTACTAAGAAGTCGACCCTAGTAAACAGCCCTATAACACCTTGCTAATTTAGTTATTACGAGAGTAAAGCGTAAGTAGCGCATAGTCTAACTAACACGATAGTAGAAAGTTTAACTAAAACTAGTAAAGCCCCTAGGAGTAGTTATAAGTTAGATAGCACCGTATAGGAAACAATTAAAGAACGCATTAATAAACTAATAGACAAGAAAGAAGATATAAAAATAGTAATTAATACTCTAGAAACGTAGAACAAAGAGCTATAAAACTACTTAAAACAAAATAAAGCCTAAATTAAAGCTATTATTAAAGGATAAAACTAGATAGAACTAATTACCTAACGATTAGAGATAAGCGCGACAAAGAAACCGCCTAAGATACCTATCCTTAAAAAGTTTAATAGAATAAGGGAGAAACTAAGACCTTTTATAGCTTTAGTACAACTCTAGATAGACGTACAAGTACTATACTTCGATATAGAAGAGAAGAAGGTAATATATATTAGATTGCATCTTAAAGAAGACGCAATAAGATAGTATAAACTATATTAGATAGACTATTTAATATATATACTAATAATGTAGAAAGACAAGACTAGAGCTATCTTTAGAAGTTATAAGTACTTTACAAAGCGAATAAGAGTAGTATTTAGGGATATAGATATTACCTAGTAGGCTAAAGAGAAACTTAAGAGGCTTGCGTAGAACAAGAGTATTCTAGAATACGTATTATAGTTTAAACAACTAGCCTAGAATATAGAATAGAACGAAGCATCCTTAATGTCACGATTTAAATAAAGATTAAACACAAAAATTCGATACAAAATAATCTACATAGAGAAGCCTAGGACATTAGAAGCTCTAAAGTAATAGGTAATACAAATTAATAACGACCTTCGAGAATAGAAAAAGAATAAGTATAGCACCTAACTAAGAAACTAGGATACTAGAGACCCTATAATCCTTAACGCAAACAAGGATAAGAAAAAGAAGAAGAACAAAGACTTTACGTGCTTTAATTATAGCAAGAAAGGCTACTACGCAAAAGATTACTAATTATAAAAGAAGAAAGATATAGTATACTATAAATATAGGAAACTAGGACACTTTGTAAAAGACTATAGAAGTAAGGACCTAAAGAAAGAAATATAGTTAAAAATAACTAAAAAGAAGAAAGAAGCACTATAAGTATAAGCTAAACCTTAGGAAAAAGTAGCTAAGAGTAAGGAATTATATTACGCAATACTCTATTAGACCTTTTATTACAAAGATAACTACTATATATACCTTTTTAGTAAGTAGAGAGTAGGATATTTCTTATAATAGAGAAATAGAGTAGTAGTAACAAAAGAAAGAACAAAAGCGTAGCTAGAAGAGATAGTACACGTAATAGACCTACTAATAGAAGATTTAGAGAGGGAAGAGCCCTTAGTACTATTAATCTAGGCTAAAGAACTAGCACTAGATAAAGAGACTACTACAGCTTCCTCTAAAGGACTACAAGAAAGTAAGAAACAAGTTAGTATAAGAAGTATAGAGTATACCTAGCTAGACGTATATAGCTACAATAGCTATATAATAATAGATATAGAGGAATAAAACAAAGAATAGAAGTTTATTTAGATATACTTAATAGTTATAAGTATAGAGGAAGTGTATAAAGACTAGAAAGAACGCAATCTTAAAAAAATAAAGTTTATACTATTTTAGGAATAGATAAACTAGTATATAGTTGTAGTAAGAAGAATACCTATATAAAGAGAGTAGTAATACCTTATAAGAAAAACGCAATAGATTAATAAAGCCTATACACTAAGAATACTAGTAGTGTACTATATCTTAATAGTAGAGACACCTAAGAAGGATAAGTACTAGAAAGGAGATAATAAGATAATAGATCTAGAATATCTAGTACATTTTAAAGTATTATAGATATTATACCTAGATAAGAATTACATTATACATAGAAAACCTAAGATAAATAATAGTATATAGCCTATAAGAAGGAAAGGCTATAATTACACAAGAGCAATTCTAGTAGAAGACATCTAAGGATAGGAGATAATCCTAGAAGATAGATATTTAGTAGTAAGACCTAGCCTAAAACTATCTAAGAAATACGTCTAAGGAAGACTATAGTATAAATATATATATAACAAATATCTAAAACACAAAGAATATAAACTTAAAGTAGGGCTATAGCCCTAGAAGAACAAATAATTTACAAAGATACCTAAACAAAAATAGTTAAAAGGCGTAGGAGGCCTATATATTACAAAAACAAGTATATACTAAGGAAGGAGAGTACAATTAATAATTAATAGTAGAGCTACAAGAAACTTTATATTAAAGAAGTTTATAGAAAACTAAGGAATATATTATATAACAAAGAAGTACCCTTAACAACTAAGTATAATTAAAGGAAAACTATTCTAAGAACCTATTAGGTTTAAAACAGTTCCCTCTACACTAGAGTTAAAAAGGATAAAGATTAACAATATAGTTATAGATATAACAACAATTAACAATAAACAAGAAATTATACTAGAAATACTATAGTTATAGATAGTTAACCTATACATTAATTAGAGAACAGGAAGAATTAGCTACTATAAAATAGAAAAGCTAAGAGCTAACATAAGTACTTGTAAAGGAGAATTCCTAAAAAAATACAAGAAATAGGAACTACAGCTTATAGAGCTAGAAGACTACCTTCTAGAACATTAGCTATAGGACTTAGCGATAGAAATAAAAGAAGGAAAAAACGTTAGATAGAGCCTAGTCTATAGAAAGATAGAAGAAGAATCTAAGATTAAACAAGTATTTATCGAAAACGCAATTAAGAAAAGATAGATACAAGAATCTAAATCCTTAGTAGTACATAGACTTATATTTGTAGATAAAAAGAGAATAAGTAACAAAAGGCCTTACGTAGACTTTAGGAAAACTAACGTAGTTACAAACAAAAACTAATACCCCTTACTATAAATAGACAAGATACAAGCTAGACTAAGGAAAGTAAAAATCTTTACAAAACTAGACATCTAAAACGCCTATTACTAGATTAAAATTAAAGAAGGCGACAAATAGAAGACAGCGTTTAGAACACAATAGGGACTATATAAATATTTAGTTATACCGTTTAGAGTAACGAACGTACTAGCCGCGTTCTAAGAAAGAATTAACACAGTACTAAGAGAGTACTTAGACATATTTATATTTATATACCTAGACGATATCTTTATATTCTTAGAAATAAAAGAAGAATATATACAATACGTATACAAAGTACTAGAAAAACTAGTAGAAAACAAATTGTTTCTTAAAATAAGAAAATGCGAATTCTATACAAAAGAAACAGATTTCCTAGGATTTATTATAGAACTAGGAAAGATTAAGATTAACCTAGAAAAGATTAAGTTAATTAACAAATAGCTAACACTAAAGAACCTAAGAGAGGTACAATAATTCTATAGCTTAGCTAACTTTTGTAAAAAGTTAATAGTAAAATAGTCTAAAGATATAGAACTAATCACAAGACTTATAAAGAAAGATACGCTATTTAAATAGATAAAGGAATACAAGGAAGTATTTAATAAGATTAAAAGAAAGTTTATAGAAAACCTAGTTATTAGAATATACAACCTAGACCTACTAGTAATAGTAAAAACAGATACATCTAACTTAGTCTATAGAATAGCACTAATGCAAGAAGATCTAAGGACTAAACAAGAATACTTAGTTAAATACTTCTCTAAGAAAATAAAGCTAGTAGAGCTTAACTACCTAATTTATAATAAAGAAATACTAGTAATCTACAAAGTATTTAAATAATAAAGAGTATACCTACAAAGAGTAAAATATTAAACAAAGGTCTATATAGACTATAGAAATCTTATAGGATTTATACTAAATAAAGAACTATTATAACAATATACAAGATAGTAGGAGTTCCTATTAATATTTAATATAGAAATTATACATATAAAAGGGAAAGACAACTAATTTATAGACGCCCTTAGTAGAAGGCTAGACTTACAAGAAGAAGTAAGCGCTACTAGAATAGTTCTAGTTAAGAACAAAGTAGGACATCTAATCCTAAATATACCTAAGATAGCCGCTACACTTAAAAGAACAAGTAGCGAGCTAGACGAATAGATTTAGAAAACAACGCAAGAAGCACCTAAAGAAATTGAAAAATTAGAAATCTAAGAAGAACTCGCATAAGCATATAGAAGAACATACATTCTAAGAAAGATTTAGAGAGAATTTATATAGTAATTCTATAAACTACTAGTATATAGTTACTAAAGTATTAAAAAAATATTAAATAGACTACTATAGGACTACTATATCCTAAAAGCAAGATAATTAGTAGAAGAAGTACTATAAGACTATACAGAATACTAGAGAAATAAGTATAATAGATATATACTATATAGAATACTACAACTAGTAGAAGTACTAAGATAACTATAAAGAGTTATTACAATAGACTTTATTACAAAGCTACCTAAGTCTAAAGATCTAATATTAGGAGTAGAATATAATAGAATACTTACAATAGTAGATAAACTTATAAAGTATATATACTTTAGACTATATAAAGAGAAAAGTAAGATAGAAGTTACTATATACTAGGTTTTAGGAACTGTAATAAGCTAGTATAGTATTCTAGATAAGATTATTATAGATAGAGACGTATAATTTACATTAAAACTATAGAGAATAATAATAGCGCAATTAGGAATATAACACGCAATATTAATAGTATATTATCTATAGATAGATAGATAATTAGAATAAGTAAATTAAACAATAGAACAATACCTAAGATGCTACCTTAACTGCAAGTAGAATAACTAGGTATAGCTACTACTTATAGCATAACTAGCATACAATAGTGTAAAGAATATAGTAATAGAAGTATTGCCCTTCTTTATAAACTATAGATTTAACCCTAGCGTATATAGAACGCCTAAGAGTATAGAATTATAGACCCTAAGAGGAGAAAACTTTATAAATAGAATAAAGGAAATATATAATTAGTTAAGATAGGACGTAGAATTCCTATATAATCGAATAGCAAAGTACTACAACAAGAAATACAAAAAGGAACCCTAATTTAGAGAAAGAGAAAAAGTATAGTTAGTTAGGAAGAATATTAAGAGTAAACAATCTAGTTTAAAACTAGATTATATTAAAATTAGACTATATAAGATTAAAAAGAAAGTTACACTAGTTATATTTAAATTAAAGCTACTAGACAAGATAAGGATATACCTAATATTCTATATATTACTACTAGAACGAGTACTACAAGACGTAGAACTACTAGTGTACGAAGTAGATACGTATAAAGAATAAGAGGAATAGGAAGTTAAAGAAATCCTAGTATACTAGTCTTACAATAGCAAGAATTACTACCTAGTAAAATAGATAGGTATAGACAAGAAAGGACAACTATAGGAAGATACATAGGAACTAGAAGATAACCTTATCTACCTTAAGAAATTAGAGGAGTTCTAAAATTAAAACTCCTTAGAACGCCTAGTAGTAAGCTAAGAGAACTAATATTACTACTATTAGATAGAGAGAAGATAGGAACACCTAATATAGGACCTACTACAGCAACATTAAATACCTTATCTAAGTCTAGCTTAGCTTCTAGAGCTACTAACTACTTAGCTAATTTCTTATTATTTAACGCCTTTATCTTACGAAGACAAGAGAGGCGAGCTTAATTCTCTACTAGCTTACTCTACGTAAGCTCCTAGATCTACTTACGCTTAGCTTTAGCTTCTGTAATTTTAGATAGTAGTTTCTCTTAAGTCTAGTTAATAGCTTTCCCTATTATTATTAAGCCTAGACGTAAGAATAAGTATAGTAAATATATACTTAGAGAGAGAAATACTAGACATATTATAAGAACTACGTATATTTACACAAATATATACCTTACAAGCTCTACTATTGTTTATAGAAACAATACAAGGAAGGGACTTAGGATTTAACTTAGGAGAAGTATAACAAGAATAAGGAAACATCTCGACACTATTGCGCAATACGCGATTAGTAAGGAGATAGCAATAACGTATAGATAAAATAACTATAGGAAGTAATAAAGAACTATAGATCGACGAGGAAAGTAGATTAATAACCTTAGCTCTAGGATAAATAAACAAAGAACCGCTTAGAAGAGGAGATAGTGTTATAGTAGTAATAGAAGAGCTATAGATAGAACTAATTAGCCCTACGATAATAGACTTAGACTTATATAACCCTAAGGAGTACGGACTTAATTAGGAGACTACGCATAATTAGGACACCTAGGGTAATCTACAATCTATAGGCTCTTAGCACTAATAGATTATAGATTAGGGTAATCTACAATCTACTAGTCTTAGCAACAATAGATTATAGATTACAACAAATATATAATTAATAGCGATACGCATTATTAAGATAGTATTAGTAATTTAATCCTTTAACTATAGAACGCTAATACAAGATAGTTATAAAACATCATCTATTATTTATAGTTATTACAGATTACTCCTAAACCTTCTAATATCGACTTACAATCTACTAACACCCCTTAGGTACTAGGAAGTTAACTCTAGTAAACAGCCCTATAACAACTATAGTTATAGATAACTAACCTATATATTAACTAGAGAATAAGAAAAATTAACTACTACAAAACAAATATGTTAAAAGCTAACATTAGCATATATAAAGGAGAATTTCTAGAGGAATATAAGAGATAAGAAAAATAGCTTATAGAACCTAAAGACTACCTTCTAAAATATTAGCTATAGGACCTAGTAATAGAAATAGAAGAAGGAAAAGACGTAGGATAGAGCCTAGTCTACTAGAAAATAGAAGAAGAATCTAAAATCAAGTAAACGTTCATTTAGAACGTAATAAAAAAAGGATAGATAAGAGAATCTAAATCTTTAGTAGTATATAGACTTATATTTATAAACAAGAAAGAGATAAGTAAAAAAAGGCCCTACGTAGATTTTAGAAAGACTAACGTAGTTATAAACAAAAACTAATACTCCTTACTAAGAATAGACGTAATACAAGATAGGCTATAGAAAGTAAAAATCTTTACAAAGTTAGATATCTAGAACGCCTACTACTAGATTAGAATTAAAGAAGGCAATAAATAGAAAACAGTATTTAGAACGTAGTACAAACTATACAAATACTTAGTTATACCCTTTAGATTAACGAACGTACTAGTAGCCTTCTAAGAAAGGATAAATATAGTACTAAAGGAGTACCTAGACGTATTTATATTTATATACTTAGACAACATCCTTATATTCTTAGATATAGAAGAAGAATATATATAATATATATACAAAGTACTAGAAAAGCTAGTAGAAGTTAAAATATTCCTAAAAATAAGGAAATACAAATTCTACACAAAAGAAACAGATTTCCTAGGGTTTATTATAGAACTAGGAAAGATTAAAATTAACCTAGGAAAGATTAAGTTAATTAACGAATAGCTAACACTAAGGAACCTAAAAGAGGTACAACAATTCTATAGACTAGCAAACTTTTACAGGAAACTAATAGTAGGATAGTCTAAAGATATAGAACTATAAACAAGGCTTATAAAGAAAGATACGCTGTTTAATTAGATAAAGGAATACAATAAAGTATTTAGAAAAATTAAAAAGAAGTTTATAGAGAACCTAGTTATTAGAACATATAATCTAGACCTACTAGTAATAGTAAAAACAGATATATCTAATTTAGTCTACAGAATAGTACTAATCTAAGAAGACCTAGAGACTAAAAAAGAATACTTAGTTAAATACTTCTCTAAGAAAATAAAAACAGTAGAACTTAACTACTTAATCTATAACAAAGAAATACTAGCAATCTATAAAGTATTTAAATAATAGAGAGTATACTTACAAGGGATAAAGTACTAGATAAAGGTTTATATAGATTATAAGAATCTTATAGGATTTATAATAAATAAAGAACTATTATAATAATATACAAGATAGTAGGAATTCCTATTAATATTTAATATAGAAATTATATATATAAAAGGGAAAAACAACTAATTTATAGATACTCTTAGTAGAAGACTAGACTTATAGGAAGAAGTAAGCGCTACTAGTATAGTTCTAGTTAAGAATAAAGAAGGATATCTAGTCCTAAATACACCTAAAATAGCTACAACACTTAAAAGAAGGAGTAGCGAGCTAGACAAATAGATTTAGAAAATAATAAAGGAAGTATCTAAAGAAATAGAGAAACTAGAAATCTAAGAAAGATTTATATAAGCTTATAGAAGAATATACATTCTAAGAAAAATCTAAAGAGAATTTATACAACAATTCTATAAATTACTAGTATATAGACACTAAGGTATCGAAAAAATATTAGATAGACTATTAAGAGACTACTACATCCTAAAGGCAAGATAATTAGTAATAGAAATACTATAAGATTATATAGAATGTTAGAGAAATAAATATAGTAGATATATACTATATAGGATATTACAACTAGTAGAAATACTAGAGTAACTATAGAGAGTTATTACAATAGACTTTATTACAAAGCTACTAAAGTTAAAAGACCTAGTATTAAGAGTTAAGTACAATAGAATCCTAATAATAGTAGATAAACTTATAAAGTACCTATACTTTAGACTATATAAAGAGAAAAGTAAGATAGAAGTTACTATGTATTAAGTTCTAGGAACTATAATTAGTTAATATAGACTACTAGACAAGATTATTATAGATAAAGATATAAGATTTATATTAAAACTATAGAGAACAATAATAGCGTAATTAGGAATTAAACACGTAATATCTACAGCATATTATTTACAAATAGATAGATAATTAGAATAAATAAATTAGATAGTAGAATAGTACTTAAGATACTACCTTAACTATAACTAGAACAATTAGGTATAACTACTACCTATAGTATAGCTAGTATATAACAGCGCAAAGAACGTAGTAATAAGAGTATTACCTTTTTTCGCGAACTATAGATTCGAGCCTAATATATATTAGATACTAAGAAATTAGATATCTTAGTCCCTAAGAGGAGAAAACTTTACTAATAGACTTAGAGATATATATAATTAGCTAAAATAGGACGTAGAATTCCTATATAACTAAATAGTAAAATACTACAACAAGAAATATAAATAAAGACCTTAATTTAGAGAAAGAGAAAAAGTATAGTTAGTATAAAAGAATATTAAGAGTAAACAACTAAACTCTAAACTAGATTACATTAAGATAAGACTATATAAAATAGAGAAAGAAATTACACTAGTTATATTTAAACTAAAACTACTAAATAAGATAAAGATACACCTAACCTTCTACTTAGTACTACTTAAGACAGTACTATAAAACGTAGAACTACTAGTGTACAAAGTAGATATATATAGAGAATAAAAAGAATAAGAAGTTAAGAAAATCCTAGTATACTAGTTCTGTAATAGGAGAAACTACTACTTAGTAGAATAGATAGGTATAGATAAAAAGGGACAACTATAGGAAAAAACATAAGAACTAGAAGATAACCTTAATTACCCTAAGAAACTAGAAGAGTTCTAAAGTTAAAACCCTCTAGACTGCCTTGTAGTAAACTAAGAAAATTAATATTACTAGCGCTAAATAGAGAGGCGTTAGGAACGTCTAATATAGTAGGAGCTAGAGCAGCCTAAACTATATCCTTAAAGTCTATCTTAGCCTCTAAGGCACAAGACTATTTAGATAATTTAGTATTATTATAAGCCTTTATCTTATAAAGACACTTAATATAAGAATAAAGATTTACTAGCTAATAAAGAGTTAGCTTATACTTAGCCTTAGCTTCTATAAGCTATAATAATAGTATCTCTTAAGCCTAGTTAACAGCTAGCCCTATATAACTTAGCAAGAAGAGATTATATAGAAATTAAACACTTATACTCTATAAGAGAAATACTAGATAGTATGTACTTGTATTAAATATTAGCTAGAATATACTCGCTATAGTATTTACTATCCTTTAAAGATATAAGACAAGTAAGCTTTAATTAAGTATAATAGGCGCAAGGAAATATTTTAACCTTGTTACAAGTAACACGAGCAATAAGAAGAAGTTTATTATAGTTAGAACGCGAAGATATAGAGAATAATAAAGAACTAGAAATAAACAAAGAAACTAGACTAATAACCTTAGGCCTAGGATAGAGAAATAAGAACCTATCTAGAGAGGAGAATAGTATTATAGTTATAACAAGAGAAAACTAATTTAAGCTAATTAGCCCTACTATAGATAACAACAACGTATACAACTTATAAGAAGATAAACTAGGTTAGGAGACTAACAACAATAGAGATACGTAATAGATTCGCGATTTACAATCTTAGCAAATACAAAGTACGAAGTTAGCTAAGAAGTCTAAGTATATAGTTAGTAGGATGTATATTATTAGGATAATATTAGTAATTTAATCCTTTAACTATAGAACGCTAATACAAGACAGTTATAAAATATCTTCTATTATTTATAGTTATTATAGATCCTAACACAAGCCTTTACTATTACTCTCTAATCTACTAACTACTCCTAAGATAGGTACCTGTAGTCGACAACAGGAGGCCCGTTATAATAGGCTTGTTTAATTCTCTTAATAATTTAGTAAGCTTCTAATTAGTAGATCTTGTAATATATTACTAATATATTATTAATATAGAAGAGAAAAAGTATTTTACGCTCCTTATTATAGAATAAGTATAGCTCTTCTTTTAAGACTATAAGACTAGCTTATTTAAGTATTCTTAAGAGCTCCTTATACTAGAAGAGTAGCGAGTCTTTAAGGCTATATAGCGCTTAATTAAGTTTAACGTACTTACTAGCTACTTTAAACCTATCTATAAGCTTATAGATAACTACTAGTTAATAATCTTTGTGTACGTAGAAGAAAGCTCTAATAACGTTATACTAAGCTACTTCTAGGTTAAACTTAGCTGTAATCGCTATTACAGTTTAAAATAAGCGCGCTGCTAACGTAGTAGTATAAGTTAATTATATTAAATTAATTATTTAGAGGTCTCTATATTATAGGTCTCCTATTATCGACTATAGGTACTTGTCTTAGAGGTAGTTAGTAGATTACAAGGTAATAGTAAAAGCTTATATAAAGATCTACAATAACTATAAATAGTAGAAGATATTTTATAACTATCTTATACTAGCGTTCTATAGTTAAAGGATTAAATTACTAATACTATC
>JALNQF010000746.1:0-15163 GCA_028456385.1 Ophiosphaerella korrae | reverse complement strand
TACTACTACTACTACTACTACTACTACTACTACTACTACTACTACTACTACTACTACTACTACTACTACTTCTAAAAATAATAAATACTAAAAAAACTCTAGTACTATAAATACTTTTACTTTTACTTTTTTATACTTTTTTTTAAAGTAATTATAAGTACTTTTTATATAAAGATTTACTTTTACTATAATATATTTCATTACTCTTTAGCTTATAGTACTCCTTAGGTTACTTTAAATACTTACTAAAAATTACAAAAACTATACCTTAATATCTTAAAAATAATCTAATAATAAATTCTAAAATTTTATAATAAGCTTCTTATACTAACTTAGAAGTACCTATAGAAGTACTATAATAATATACCTAGTAGTTATAAAGATACTAAGTTTTAGCCTTTAATTTTAAGCTAAATTATAATACCTCTAGAATTATATAATAAATTTACCGTCTAAGTTAAATAAGAGCCTTAAAATAGCTATTTAAATATAGAATTAGAATTCTAGAATTTAATATTAAGCTATTATTAAGATATTAAGGTATAGTTTTTATAATTTTAGTAAGCTTTTAGAGTAGGCTAAAGAGTAATATAAGCTAAAGAGTAATAAAATATATTAGTTATAGTATATTAGTAAGTTACTTTAATTAAAGCTAGTATAACTTTTTTAAAAAAAAAGTTTAGTATTATATATACTATACTATTAGTAGCTATAGCTATATTTTTATATAAGTTAATTTAAAAAGCTATTCTAGCTCTTTAATAAATTACTTTAAGAGTTACTTTAGCTCTTTATATAATATTAGTTAACTAACTTATATTATAGCTTTAAAATTACTTACTATACTACTATTATATTTATTACTAACTAAGCTTATAAAGCTTTTTAACAACTTTCTATATACTATTTAGTAAAGTTAATAACTTTTTAAGAATAGTAATTACTAACTACTAATTTTATTTAAAAAAATAATTATAATATATAATACTATAAAATATTACTTACTATTTAGAATATAGTTTTTAAACTTTATACTAAGGTTATAGAAAAATAATAATAGTAATAGTAAAAGTAGTTTAATTAAGTAAGTTCTAAAAAGTATTAAATAGTATTTTATAAAATAACTTTTATAAGCTACTTAATTAGGTTAGATACTTAAATTACTTGTATAAAACTTTTTTTCTAGAAAGTAATAAATAATATAAAATTATAATTTATATAAAGATAGAAATAAATAGTAAGTAAAAGTATATTTTTATATTTTATTAAAATGTATAACTAGTATAACTAGATATAATAGTAGTAGTAGTAATAATAATAGTATAAATAGTAATTTAAGTATAGAAAAACTATATAGTAAACTTATAAGTAGTTAAGTAAATTAGATTATTTTTTCTATTAATTAAATCTTTTTATTTTAAATATTATCTTTTCTCTTTTTTTTATTACTCTTTTATTTAGTTTTTACTTTACTTATTTTATAAATATATATATATAAAGTATAATTATTAGTATATCTAATAATTTTTATACTTATATAAAGATTACTAATTACTATTACTAATTTCTAAATAAAAAATAGTAATTAGTAACCTTTCTACTTAGTAAAGTTATAAAAGAGATTCTAAGTTTTTAAACTCTTTTACTACTTTTACTTTTACTTTAGTATATACTTATACTTATACTTACTACTACTACTTTTACTTCTACTTAAAATCTTACTACTACTATACTTACTAAAGCTACTATTATAATAAAAGTAGTTACTACTCTACTAGCTAGTAATACTTAAGCTAAAAAAGTCTTTATATATTATTTATTTATAAGAGTACTTTTTAGTAAGTTTATTAATTTTATATTTTAAAAAGATACTTTATTTTAAAATTAGGTCTAAGTATTAGCTTTATATTTTAGTACTATACTTTAGTACTTTAATTTAAAGACTTTTTTATATACTTTAAACTTTACTCTAGTAATTTTTATATCCTAAACTTATCTTATACATCTTTAAAGTTAAAGTTAGTTTTAAATCTTTTAAATTTCTACTCTAGAAAGTACTTAGTTAAGGCATTTACTAGTATATTACTTACTAGTATATATAATATTTCTAATTATTTATAAGTTATTATATCTAATTATTTAAGTAGCTTTTAAGTTTAATATAAGTTCTTAAAAAAGCCTTTTTAGTACTATTACTTATTTACTTATATACTTAAATATAAGTAGCTTAGCTTTAGTAGTAAAAGTAGTTACTATAACTTATTATACTACTTTCTATATTACTACTTTACTAAAAAGTATTATAATATAGCTATAAAATAAGTAGTATATTACTAAATTATAATTAAATAATATATCTCTATATATAAGTAGCTTAGTACCTTTTTACTTACTATTTTACTACTATTATAAAGTATTATAAAGAAAAGAATAGTAAAAAAGAAGTAAGTAGTTACTAAAGAAATATAAGTACTAAGAGCTTTATAAATAAGTAAACTATTAAAAAAATGTATAAGTAAACTTAAAAGCTTTTAAGTTATAAGATATAATTTATAAGAGTATAAATAATATTTAGAGGTACTTAAGCTAATAAAATTTAAGTTCTCTAAAACTAATAAGCTCTTAAGCCTTAGATTTATATTAAGTAAATAACTTTATAATAAATAGTAACTAATATAAAACTTAAACCTATAACTTTAGCTTTAATAGTACTAGCTTACGTACTATTATATGAAGTATAAATATAAGTATAATAATAAAATAAGTAAAGAAATAGAATTAGTATAAAAATAGGTATAAAAATAAGTATAAAAATAAGTATAAGAATTAAATAAGTAGAAAAATAAGAATAAGAATAGAAATAGGTATAGGAATAGGTATATATATTAAACTTAAGATAAGCTAACTTATTTTATATAAAAATAAGTATAGTATAAGTATAAGTATAAAAATAAAAATATACTATAAATATATAGAACTTAAAACCTAAAAGGCTATAAGTAGTATAAAAAGCTAGTAGTAAAACTAACTAAAAATAGAGAAGTTAATAGAAAATATTAGAGAAGCTCTTAGTAAGCTCTTAAGTACCTAATAAATAGCTTGTAAAAGTATAGATAATAGGAATATTAAAATAGAAAAATAACTAGTAAGAAAATAGTAAAGAGAGAAAAAGATAATAAGTAGTATAGTAAGAAGAAATAGCCTAGTAGTAGTAAGTAGTATACTATAATTATAGATAAATAACGTATAAAAAAAGTAGTAAAAAAAATATTATAAAGTAATCTTAAGCTATAAAATCTAACCTATTATCTAATAAAGAGACTATACTAAAGATATCTTTTTACTAGATAAGAACTTCTTTATATAACTTAAAACTCTTAAACCTAATACTTAAAAGACTATAAAATATACCTAAAAGAATTAGTATACTAATAATTAATAATAGCTCTACTATCTTAAATATACTCTAACTAATAATTAAAATATCTTTAGATATATTTCGCTAGCTTATAGTAGCTATTAAACTAATAGTAAAATAGAATAGTAGAGTATATATTAGTAAATAAAATCTATTTATAGATAAAAAGTTTAAGTTTACTAGTACTAATATAATAGAGATTCTAGATAGTATTAAAGAATAAGTAATCTTTTATAGATATATTATTAGAGACTAGATTTATAATATTATTATATTTAGTAATAAAATAAGAAAAAATATTATTAAATAAAGTATAACTTAGTTTATAGAAGTAAAAAAAGCTAAAAATTAAGTAAAAGTTAAAAAAGTAATAAGAAAAAAGTTTTTAGAGTCTAATAAAGTATTGTAATAGGCTTACTTAAAGTTAACTTCCTAATAGCCTTTTAGTTATTAGTAGATTAAGAGGTAATAACAAAGTTCGTATAGTAATCTATAATAAGCTATAAATAATAGAAGATGTTTTGCAACTATCTTAGTATTATCGCTTGTAGTTAATAATTAAATTACTAATACTATCTTAATAATATATATCTATTATCTCTATATAGTAGTATTATCTTAGTAACTTTATTACTTTATATTTACTAAGATTACGAATTTATAAATTTGTTATATAATTACTTTATAACTTTATATTTACTAAGATCGCGAATTTATAAATTTATTACGTGTCTAAGTTTTAGTTAGCTTCCTAACTAAACCTATTATCCTATAAGTTATTACCCTACTTATCCTATAATTTGTTAGTAGCTAAGCTTAGACTAATTAGCTCTATCTTAATTTTTCTTATTACTACTATAACACTATCTCCTCTTCTACGTAGTCCTTTATTTCTCTATACTAGAGTTAGGGTTATTAGTCCTATCTTTTTATTAATTTCTAGTTCTTTATTACTCTTTATACTATCTTAGTCTTAGCGTAATAAACTTCTTCTTATAGCTTATATTGTTTATAATAGAGTTAAGATATTTCCTTATTATTAGTATATAGAGTTAGGTCTTACTTACCTTATATCTTTAAATAATAGTAAATACTATAACAAGTATATTCTTACGAATATTTAATACAAGTATATTTTGTCTAAGGTTTCTCTTATAGAGTATAAGTGTTTAATTTCTATATAGTCTTCTTCTACTAAGTTATATAGGGCGAGCTATTAATAGAGCTTAAGTATAATTATTATTATAGCTTACTATAGCTAAGGCTAAGTATAAGCTAACTCTTTATAAGCTAGTAAAGCTTTATTCTTATATTAAGTGTCTTTATTAGTTAAAGGCGTATAATAACACTAAGTTGTCTAAATAGTCTTGTACCTTAGAGGCTAAATTAGATTTAGACAATATAGTAGAAGCTACTCTAGTTCCTATTATATTAGGCGCTCCTATCTCTTTTCTATCTATTAGTAATATTGTTAGTTTTCTTAATTTACTATAAGGCGTTCTAAGAGGTTTCAACTTTAGAACTCTTCTAGTTTCTTAAAGTAGTTAACGTTGTCTTCTAGTTCTTATATATCTTCCTATAGTTATCCTTTCTTATTAGTACTTATCTATTTTACTAGGTAGTAATTTCTACTATTATAAAACTAATATACTAGGATTTTCTTAACTTCCTATTCTTTTTATTCTCTATACGTATCTACTTTATATACTAGTAGTTCTGTATTTTATAGTGCTATTTCTAGTAGTACTACGTAGAAAGTTAGGTATATCTTTATCTTGTTAGGTAGCTTTAGTTTAAATATAACTAGTATAACTTCTTTCTTAATTTTATATAGTTCTATCTTAACGTAATCTAATTTTAGACTTAGTTACTTACTTTTAATATTTTTTTATACTAACTATACTTTTCCTCTCTTTTTAAATTAGAGTCTCTTTTTATACTTCTTATTATAATACTTAGCTATACGATTATATAGGAATTCTACGTCTTATTTTAGTTAATCTTGTATATTCTTAAGTCTATTAGTAAAGTTTTCTCCTCTTAGAGACTAAGATATCTAGGTTCTTAGTATCTAATATATATTAGGGTTAAATCTATAGTTTATAAAGAAAAGTAATACTCTAGTTACTATATTCTTTGCGCTGTTATATACTAACTGTACTATAGGTAGTAGTAGTACCTAATTATTCTAGTTATAATTAAAGTAGTATCTTAAGTATTATTCTACTATTTAATTTATTTATTCTAACTACCTATCTATCTATAGGTAATATGTAGTAGATATTATGTATTGTATTTCTAGTTATACTATTATTATTTTCTATAGTTTTAATATAAATCTTATGTCTCTATCTATAATAATCTTATCTAGTAGTCTATATTAACTAATTATAGTTCCTAGAACCTAATATATAGTAACTTCTATTCTACTCTTTTCTTTATATAGCCTAAAGTATAAGTACTTTATAAGTTTATCTACTATTATTAGGATTCTATTATACTTAACTCTTAATATTAGGTTTTTAGACTTAGGTAACTTCGTAATAAAGTCTATTGTAATAACTCCCTATAGTTATTCGAGTATTTCTATTAGTTATAGTATTCTATATAGTGCGTATCTATTATACTTATTTCTTTAATATTCTATATAATCTTGTAGTACTTCTATTACTAACTATCTTGCTTTTAGAATATAGTAATCTTGTAGTAGTCTATCTAGAGTTTTATTAATTCCTTAGTATCTATATACTAGTAATTTATAGAATTATTATATAAATTTTCTCTAAATTTTCTTTAGAATATATATTCTTTTATAGCCTTATACGAGTCCTTCTTAGATCTCTAATTTCTCTATTTCTTTAGGTACTTCTTTAGTTACTTTCTAAATCTATTTGTTTAGCTTACTACTCTTCCTTTTAAGTATTACAGCTATTTTAAGTATATTTAGGACTAGGTATCTTTCTTTATTCTATACTAGAACTATACTAGTAGCGTTTACTTCTTTTTGTAAGTCTAGTCTTCTACTAAAAGTATTTACTAGTTAATTGTCTTTCCCTTTTGTATATATAATTTCTAGGTTAAATATTAATAGGAATTCCTACTATCTTGTATAGCGTTGTAATAGATC
The DNA here is from genome assembly GCA_028456385.1 of Ophiosphaerella korrae. Classification (NCBI taxonomy): domain Eukaryota; kingdom Fungi; phylum Ascomycota; class Dothideomycetes; order Pleosporales; family Phaeosphaeriaceae; genus Ophiosphaerella; species Ophiosphaerella korrae. The sequence goes on along the minus strand of JALNQF010000746.1, from coordinate 8,618 downwards.
CTTATTTAGTATAAATCCTATAAGGTTCTTATAATCTATATAGACCTTTATCTTGTATTTTACTCTTTATAGGTATACTCTCTATTTCTTAAATACTTTATAGATTACTAGTATTTCCTTGTTATAGATTAGGTAGTTAAGCTCTACTAGCTTTATTTTCTTAGAGAAGTATTTAACTAAGTATTCCTTTTTAGTCTTTAGGTCTTCTTATATTAGTACTATTCTGTAGACTAAGTTAGATGCGTCTATTTTTACTATTACTAATAGGTCTAAGTTGTATATTCTAATAACTAGATTTTTTATAAATTTCCTCTTAATTATATTAAATACTTTATTATATTCCTTTATCTATTTAAATAGCGTGTCTTTCTTTATAAGTCTAGTTATTAGTTCTATATCTTTAGACTATTCTATTATTAGTTTTCTATAAAAGTTCGCTAACCTATAAAACTATTGTACCTCTTTAAGGTTTTTTAGTATTAGCTATTTGTTAATTAACTTAATCTTTTCTAGGTTTATCTTAATTTTTCCTAGTTTAATAATAAATCTAAGGAAATCTATTTCTTTTATATTAAATTTGTATTTTCTTATCTTAAGAAATAATTTATTATCTACTAGTTTTTCTAGTACTTTATATATATATTATACGTCTTCTTCCTCTATTTCTAAAAATATAAGGATATTATCTAGGTATACAAATATAAATACGTCTAAGTACTCTCTTAGTACTATATTAATTCTTTCTTAGAAGGCTACTAGTACGTTTATTAAGCTAAATAGTATAACTAGGTATTTATATAATCTATACTATATTCTAAACGCTATCTTCTATTTATTACTTTTCTTAATTCTAAACTAGTAGTAGGCGTTCTAGATATCTAGTTTTGTAAAGATTCTTGCTTTTTATAGCCTATCTTGTATTTTATCTATTTAAAGTAAGGAGTATTAGTTCTTGTTTATAATTACGTTAGTTTTTCTAAAATCTATACAAGGTCTTTTATTATTTATCTCTTTTTTATCTACAAAGATAAGTCTATAGGCTACTAAGGACTTAGATTCTTATATTTATCTTTTCTTTAGTGCGTTTTTAATAAACGCTTATTCTATCTTAGATTTTTCTTCTATTTTTCTATAAACTAGGCTCTATCTTACGTCTTTACTTTTTTCTAGTTCTATCGCTAAGTCCTATAGTTAGTATTCTAGGAGGTAGTCTTTAGGTTCTATAAGCTATTTTTCTTATTTTTTGTATTCTTTAGGGAATTCTCCTTCATAGGTGCTTATATTAGCTTTTAACGTATCTATTTTATAGTAGTTAATTTTTCCTATTTTCTAATTAATATATAGGTTAGTTATTTATAACTATAGTATTCCTAGTATTATATCTTGTTTATTATAAATTATTATTATATGTATAACTATATTTTTAATCTTTATTCCTTCTAGTTCTAGTATAGAAGAAACTATCTCGAACCTAATAGGTTCTTAAAATAGTTTTCCTTTAATTATACTTAATTATTAAGGATATTACTTTATTATATACTTTATTTCTTAACTTTCTATAAACTTTTTTAATATAAAGTTTCTTATAGCTCTACTATTAATTATTAGTTGTACTTTCTTTCCTTAGTATATACCTATCTTTATAATATATAGGCCTCTTATACCTTCTAGCTATTCTTACTTAGGCGCTTTTATAAATTGTTTATCTTTTTAAAGCTATAGCCCTACTTTAAGTTTATATTCTTTATATCTTAGATATTTATTATATATGTATATATACTATAGTCTTCTTTATATATATTTCTTAGATAATTTAGATCTAGGCCTTACTACTACGTATATATCTTCTAGAATTATTTCCTATCCTTAGATATCTTCTATTAGGATTACTTTTGTATAGTTATATCCTTTTCTTCTTATAGGCTACGCTCTATTATTTACTTTAAGGTTTCTATTTATAATATAATTCTTATTTAAGTATAATATCTATAATACTTTAAAGTGTACTAGATATTTTAGGTTTATAATCTTGTTATCTCCTTTTTAGTACTTATCTTTTCTAGGTATATCTATTATTAGGATATAGTATACTACTAGTACTCTTAGTATATAGGCTTTATTAATCTATCGCGTTTTTCTTACAAGGTATTACTATTCTCTTTATATAGGTATTCTCTCTACTATAACTATATATTGCTTTATCTATTCTTAGAATAGTATAAACTTTATTTCTTTAGGATTACGTTCTTTCTAGTCTTCATATACTTTCTCTATACTTATAACTATTAAGTATATTTATATAAATCTCTATTCTTTATTTTATTCTTCTATAGCTATAGTTATATAGCTATTATAGCTATATATATCTAGCTAAGTATACTTTATACCTCTTATACAAACTTATCTCTTACTTCTTTATAGTCTTTTAAAGGAAGCTATAGTAGTCTTTTTATCTAGTACTAGTTCTTTAGCCTAGATTAATAGAATCTAGGGCTCTTCTCCTCCTAAGTCTTCTATTAGTAGGTCTATTACTTAGGCTATTTCTTCTTACTAAGCTTTTATTCTTCTTTCTTTTATTACTACTACTTTATACTTTTTTAGAAATTATCTTACTCTTTATTTACTAAAAAGATATATATAGTAGTTATCTTTATAACAAAAGGTTTAATAGAGTATTATATATTGTATTTCTTTACTCCTAGCTACTTTCTTTTAAGGTTTAGCCTCTACTTATAGTACTTCTTTTTTCTTTTTAGTTATTTTTAACTACATTTCTTTATCTTTTTTAGGGTCCTTACTTCTATAATCTTTTACAAAGTATCTTAGTTTCTTATATTTATAATATACTATATCTTTCTTAGACTTTAATTAGTAGTTCTTTACGTAGTAGCCTAGCTTACTATAGTTAAAGTACGTAAAGTCTTTATTCTTCTTTTTCTTTTTATCCTTATTAGTGTTAAAGATTATAGAGTCTCTTTTATTATAGTTCTAGGTATAACCTCTATACTTATTCTTCTTCTATTCATAAAGATTATTATTAATCTATATTACCTATTACTTTAAGGCTTCTAGTATTTATAGTTTTTCTATATAGATTATCTTATATTAAATTTTTACGTTTAGTCCCTATTTAAATTGTAATATTAGAGCTAATTTATTCTATTCTATATTTTGTAATAGTTATTTAAACTATAATATATATTCTAGAATACTCTTATTCTATATAAGCTTTTTAAGTCTTTCTTTAGCTTATTAGGTAATATCTATATCCTTAAATAATACTTTTATTTGTCTAATAAAGTATTCGTAACTTCTAAAGATAGCTCTAGTTTTATCTTTCTATATTATTAGAGCGTATATTATATAGTCTATCTAGTAAAGTTTAAACTATCTTATTATATCTTCTTTAAGGTATATCCTAATATATATTACTTTCTTTTCTTCTATATTAAAGTGTAGTACTTATATATCTATCTAGAGTTATACTAAAGCTATAAAAGGTCTTAGTTTCTCTCTTATCCTATTAAATTTCTTAAGTATAGGTATCTTTAGTAGTTTCTTTATTGTACTTATCTCTAGGTATTATATAATTAGTTCTATTTAGTTTTATCTTTTAATAATAGCTTTAATCTAGGCCTTATTTTATTTTGTATACTCTTAGAGTTCTTTGTTCTAGGTTTCTAAAGCGTTAATTACTATTTTTATATCTTTTTTCTTAGAGATTAAGTTATTTATATAGTTTTTAATATCCTTCTATACTATATTATCTAACTTGTAACTACTTATAGGTGCCTTAGCTACTTTTTTAGTTAAACTTTCTACTATTATATTAGCTAGACTATACGCTACTTATACTTTACTTCTTTTAATGTCTAAATTAGTAAGATGTAATAGGCTTACTTAGGGTCGACTTCCTAATAGTCTTTAGGTTATTAGTAGATTAAGAAGTAATAACAAAGTTTATATAGTAATCTATACTAAGCTATAAATAATAGAAGATGTTTTATAACTATCTTAGTATTGTTACTTATAGTTAATAATTAAATTGCTAATACTATCTTAATAATACACCTCTATTATCTCTATATAGTAGTATTATCTTAGCGACTTTATTACTTTGTATTTACTAAGATCGTAAATTTATAAATTTATTACATAATTACTTTGTAACTTTATATTTACTAAGATCGTAAATTTACAAATTTGTTACGTATCTAAGTTGTAGTTAGCTTCCTAACTAAACCTGTTATCTTATAAGTTATTACCCTACTTATCCTATGCTTTATTAGTAGCTAAGCTTAGACTAATTAGCTCTATCTCGATTTCTCTTGTTACTACTATAACAAGTATAATAAAAAGAAATAGAAAAAGTACTCTAAACTTAGCTATAGTAATACTTACTTATAGATAACTTTTCTTTCTAAGACTATTTTAATAACTATAGCCTTTAATTTATAAAGTACTAAAGAGTTAAAATAATTATAGATACTATAAAAAAATACTACTTAGTAAAAGGACTTAATAAGTACTGCTTATTAAAAGTCTATAATAAATATAACTTAAGGAATAAAAATATAGAAGATATTAACTTTTAAATAATCTAAAAGTACTTTAACTAGCTAGTATAAAAAAACTTATAAGTAAAATATTTTAGCTTAGCTTTTAAAAGAACTATAAGTATACTAAAGCTTATAAGCTATAACAAATAGCTCTATATAACACTTAAGAAATATTTAAGCTTCTTAAGATAAACCTTATACCTAACTCTTATAACTAAACTTAAAGATAAAATAGAGTTTAAATACTTCTAAGAATAGACATAACATAATTAAAAGTTAATAATTTTATAAAATACTTAAAAATAATAAAACTCTAAGTAATTACTTTTATAGCTATAAATAACTTAAATACTAAAACTTATAGGTTTATTTAGTTACTAGAAGTATACTTAGTTAAAAAAAATTAAAGTAGATAAGTATCTATAAACTCTTTAAGCTATAGTAAACTTATAGTTAGTAATACTTTTTATAATAAAGCTATAATTTAAAAAAAAACTTATTACTACTATTTTAGAATAGCGTAGAACTCAAGTATTAAAATAATATAGTAAGTATAAGTTTAGACTTTTATAGTTATATTAAGTTTAAAGACTTAAACTACTATATTAATAACTATAAAGTAAGAAAAGCGAAAATACTTAATAGATAGATTTAATTTAATCTAGAAACTATAAAATACTTATAAAGTATAAAGGTAACTTACTAAGAGTTTATTAAATATATTAGAGTAAGAAGTAACTAAAATAATATAATAATTTAGTTTATCTAGTAAAGAATATAAAACCTAAAATATAAAAAAATAAACCTTTATATAATACTAAACTTTATAGTATAATAGCTAGTATAGCGTTAGATAATACTAGTAATAAACTTACTTAAGAGTATAATAGATTTTAGATATAGGAACTTAAAATAAAAAGAAATCTAGTAAAAGAAGATATTACTAAAACTATATATATTACTAAATTAAAGTTTAGAAAATAAAAGCTTTAGTATTTATTCTAGCTATATAAAATAATAGTAAAAAAGAAGTAAAGTTTCTTAAATCTAAGAAGACCTAATTTAATAATATAGAAATAGAAATAGATCTAAAATAACTTTTTAAAAAATAGATAAATAAAATAACTATATAAAGAAGCTTAAGTAAATTAATACTTTAAAATTAAATACTTTAAAATTAAATACTTTAAAATTAAATACTAAAGAAGTAATATAAAAAGTTATAAAAGTAATAGTATCTTTACTTATATAAATACTTCTAGCTAATATACTAAACTTTTTTAAAAATCTTATAAAGTTAACTTCTATAGTAAATAAGTTAGAGGAATTTATTAGTATAAAACTAATAGTAAGTATAACTAAAAACTTAAAAGAGACGCTTTAGAGCTCTAAGAAACTACTAGTAGCTTTATTTTAAAATAGCTTTTACCTATATATAATAAATACTAATATTTCTAACTAAGTAATAGTAAAAGCTATAAATAGAAAAATTATTAGATATAGAGCTTATAAACTCTTAGGCTTTACTAAAATACTTTTTATTATAATTATATACTTTACTAGTTTTATAGCTAAAATAAATATAGTAAAAAAGTACTTAGAATAAAACTAACTTAGTAAGATTAAAAAACTTAGAAAAAAATGCTTAAAGGTAAAAATCTAAGTCTATAAGTCTAGACTACTAGTTTTACTTAATTTAGAAGTAAAACTTAATATAATCTACTTTAAAATAGCTTTAGCTACTAGTATAAGTATAACTTCTATACTAAAAGAAATAGCTAGATATAGCTAGTACTATAAATAGAGTAAAAGAGTCTTTTAAAAAGATTATATAAGGCGTACTAGTTTTAATAAAAAGTATTAAAGTTTAGTTTAAGTTTTTTATTATAAAATGTCTCTCTTACTTAATAAGTTTTAGAAACCTATTTATAATAGATTATTAATCCTCTTTTAAATAAAAAGATAATAGCTAAATATACTATAAAGATTAGTTAAAGAATTAAAATAGTTTTATAAAGTTTATAGTAATATTTAATAGAATAAAAAGTATAAAATAGATAAATATAGTAATAATAGAAAAACTAATAAAGAACTTTACTACTAAGAGTAGAGTTTAATAAGTAGATACTAAGAAAATAGAAAAATAAAAAAAAAACGCCTAAAGAACTATTAGTAGTACTTAGTATTAATAATACAAATTATAGAATAATCTATAACTAGATCTAATAATAATAAAATAAGCTAGTATTTCTATAGATAAAAGTATTTTAGAAATCTTAGAAGACTTTAGAAATATATAAAAATAAGTAGAAAAAAGAAAATAGATACTTAAGAGCTTATTAAAGATAGAGCTATATCTTAAGCTTAATACTATATATAAATTAAAAAGTAAAAAAGTATAGTTATTTTATAACTTCTTAGTATAGCTTTATAAAGTAGAAAGTTAATTAAACTAAAAAGTAAAAGTAGAACTTAAGTTACTAGTAAATAATAACTTAAGCTAGAGATAATTCTAATAATATATTACTAATAACACTACTTTTTTTTTTATAACTACTTAAGTTATAGAAAAATAGCTCGTAAAATAAAGATTACTAACTAGCTATAGCTAAAAGAAAAAAAATACTAATTAAGGTTTTTCTATATTAAAAAGCTATATTAAGCTTTAACTTTATAGAGTTAAGCTATATTTACTTTAATATTTTTATACTATTTTAAATTAATATAGTACTTTATAAAGTTTAAAAAGAAAATAGCTTCTTTATACTATATAAACTAAGAGATATAGATAATAAAATAATTTAAAAATAGTTAGACTAAGAAGTTTTTAAATTAAGTAAAAGCTTATATAGTAACTTTTAATTCTTAGTAAAGAAAAAGAACTAAGTATATTAACTTATTAATTCTACTTAGCGTACTAATAGTGTAACTATTAGAAATACTAACTTACTTCTAAACCTTAATAAATTATTTAAAGAATTTATAAGTTACTATTTTATATCTCTAATAAACTTCTTCTCTAGATATAATTAAGTTAAGTTCTATTAAAACTTTAGTCTACTTGTAGTATTTTATATACTAACTTATAAACTAGTATAGTAATATACTTTACTTATAAGTACTTATAACAAGAGTTTGTTAAATACTTAAGACTCTTATAATCTCTAGTATAAGTTAAGAGTAAAGCTAATATACTAAAGATTATAATATTATATAGTTATAATCTAAAGTAGGGCTAGTACGCTATATAGGCGTATAAAAGGCTTAATACTTATAAAGAGAGTAAAGTAAGTATTATTCTCTCTTAGATACTAGTAGTACTATTAAATACTATCTATTATCTCTTTACTATCTCCTATAGCCTATAGTAAGTACTATTATCTTCTAGCTACCTCTTAATATAATAATACTTCTTTACTAATAGTTTAGAGATAATAACAATATACTCTTTATAATAAGCTATAATAATAGAAGAAAATATATAGTTAATAGTTAAATAAGACCCTATATAGAGTATAAGTAGCGCGTAGCTAGGTTATATACTAAGTACGCTAGTAACAATTAAAGAACGTATTTATAAAGTAACTACTAAACGCGACAAATTAGCTTAACTATATATACTCTACGCTCTAGAATACAAGATTGTATATTTAGAATAAGAATAAACTACTTATTACGCTATAACCCCTAAGAATAACTCTAAGGTTACTATTATTACCTCTTAAAAGTATAATATAGACTCTTTAGTTAATAATACGTATATAAAGTATACGCTTTACCCTAAAATACCTATAGTATATAAAAGTAAATCTCTAAAAGAATACTAAGAGTACTATTACTTATATAAAATAGTATTTTACTTTATACTCTAGAACTTTAGAGTAAAAAAGGATAAAGTCCTTTAGGCTCTATAATACTTTAAGGGAGACTTATATAAATAATAGTATACGTATATTAAGCGTAATCTAAACGTAAATAAACCTCTTACTTAGGAGTACTTTAAAAAGTACTTACTAAACCTACTCTCTAACTCTATTAACTATAGCCTAGAGGTAGTAA
>JALNQF010000745.1:0-15186 GCA_028456385.1 Ophiosphaerella korrae | reverse complement strand
CTAACTTTTATAAGAAGCTAATAGTAAGATACTCTAAAGATATAGAACTAATAACAAGACTTATAAAGAAAGATATAGTATTTAAATAGATAAAGGAATATAATAAAGTATTTAATAAGATTAAGAAGAAGTTTATAGAAAACCCAGTTATTAGAATATATAACCTAGACCTACTAGTAATAGTAAAAATAGATATATCTAATTTAGTCTATAGAATAGCACTAGTACAAGAAAACCTAGAGACTAAAAAAGAATACTTAGTTAAGTACTTCTCTAAGAAAATAAAGATAGTAGAACTTAATTACTTAATCTATAATAAGGAAATACTAGTAATCTATAAAGTATTTAAATAATAGAGAGTATACTTATAAAGAGTAAAGTACTAAATAAAGGTCTATATAGACTATAAGAATCTTATAGGATTTATAATAAATAAAGAATTATTATAACGCTATATAAGATAGTAGGAGTTCCTATTAATATTTAATATAGAAATTATATATACAAAAGTGAAAGATAATTAATTTATAGACGCCCTTAGTAGAAGACTAGACTTACAAGAAGAAATAAGTGCTACTAGTATAGTTCTAGTTAAGAACAAAGAAAGATATTTAGTTCTAAATATACCTAAGATAGCTGCAATACTTAAAAGAATAAGTAGTAAGCTAGATAAATAGATTTAGAAGATAATACAAAAAGTATCTAAAGAAATAAAGAAACTAGAAATCTAAAAAAGAGTTATATAAGCCTATAAAAGAATATATATTCTAAGTAAGATTTAGAAAGAATTTATAAGATAATTCTATAAATTACTAGTATATAGTTACTAAGGAATTAAGAAAATATTAAATAGACTACTACAAAACTACTACATTCTAAAAGTAAGATAACTAGTAATAGAAGTACTATAAGACTATATAGAATACTATAGAAATAAATATAATAGATACGTATAATATAGAATACTATAACTAGTAGAAATATTAGAATAACTATAAAGAGTTATTACAATAGACTTTATTATAAAATTACCTAAGTCTAAAGACTTAATATTAGGAGTTAAGTATAATAGAATCCTAATAATAGTAGATAAGCTAATAAAGTATATATACTTTAGACTATATAAAGAAAAGAGTAGGATAGAAGTTACTATATACTAAGTTCTAGGAATAGTAATTAGTTAATATAGACTACTAGACAAAATTATTATAGATAGAGATATACAATTTATATTAAAACTATAAGGAATAATAGTAGTATAATTAGGAATATACTACGTAATATCTATAGTATACTAACTACAAATAGATAGATAATTAGAATAAATAAATTAGATAGTAGAATAATACTTAAGATACTACCTTAACTACAACTAGAACAATTAGGTATAACTACTACTTATAGCATAGTTAGTATATAATAGCGCAAGGAATATAGTAATAAAAGTATTGCCTTTCTTTATAAACTATAGATTTAAGCCTAATATATACTAGATACTAAAGAATTAGATATTTTAGTTTCTAAGAGGAGAAAACTTCGCTAATAGACTTAAAGATATACACAATTAACTAAGAAAAAATATAGAATTCTTACACAACTATATAGCAAAGTACTATAATAAGAAGTATAAAGAAAGACCCTAATTTAGAAAAGAAGAAAAAGTATAGTTAGTATAGAAGAATATTAAGAGTAAGTAACTAAGCTTAAAATTAGACTACGTTAAGATAAGACTATACAAAATTAAGAAAGAAGTTACACTAGTTATATTTAAGCTAAAACTACTAAATAAGATAAAGATATACTTAACGTTCTATATAGCTCTACTAGAATAAGTACTATAAAACGTAGAACTACTAGTATATAAAGTAGATACGTATAAAGAATAAGAAGAATAGAAAGTTAAAGAAATCCTATAGTACTAGTTTTATAATAGAAGAAATTACTACCTAGTAGAATAAATAAGTATAGACGAAAAAGGATAACTATAAGAGAAAATATAGAAACTAGAAGATAATCTTAATTACTCTAAGAAACTAGAAGAGTTCTAAAGTTAAAACTCTCTAGAACGCCTAGTAGTAAACTAAGAGAACTAATATTACTAATAATAGATAGAGAGATAATAAGGACGTCTAGTGTAAGACCTACTATAGTAATACTAAACACCTTATCTAAGTCTAGCTTAGCTTTAAGAGCTACTAACTACTTAGCTAATTTCTTATTATTTAAGGCCTTTATCTTATAAAGACAAGAGAGATAAGCTTAGTTTTCTACTAGCTTACTCTACGTAAGCTCTTAGATACGCTTACGCTTAGCTTTAGCCTCTATAATTTAAGATAGTAATTTCTTTTAAGTCTAGTTAATAGCTTTCCCTATTATTATTAAGCTTAAATATAAGAATAACTATAATAAACGTATACTTAGAGAGAGAGACACTAGATACGTTATAAGAGCTACGTATATTTATATAAATATACACCTTATAAGCCTTACTATTATTTGTAAAAATAATACAAGGAAGAGACTTAGGATTTAATTTAGGAGAAGTATAACAAGAATAAAGAAATATTTTAATACTATTACGTAATACGTAATTAGTAAGGAGATAGTAATAACGTATAGATAAAATAGTTATAAAGGAGGATAAAGAGCTCTACATTAATAAAAAAACTAGACTAATAACTTTAGCTCTAGGATAAGTAAACTAGGACCTACTTAGAAGAAGAGATAGTATTATAGGTGTAATAGAAGGAATTAAAATAGAACTAATTAGTCTTAACTTAGGTACTAACAAAGTATAAGACAAGTAGAGTAATAATCTTAATTAGAAGACTATATATAACTAGGATACCTAGTATAATCTATAATCTATAGACTCTTAGCGTTAATAGATTATAGATTAAAACAATCTATAATCTACTAGTCTTAGTAACTATAGATTATAGATTACAATAAGTATATAGTTAGAAGAATACGTATTATTAGGATAGTATTAGTAATTTAATCCTTTAACTATAGAACGCTAATACAAGATAGTTACAAAATATCTTCTATTATTTATAGTTATTATAGATTACCTTCTAAGCTTTTACTATTAACTCTTAATCTACTAACTTTTTTAAGATAAGTACCTATAGTTAATAATAGGTAGCCTATTATATCTAGCTTTATAAAGATCTTTACTCTTTATAGTCTATCTTATATCCTATCTATTTATAGTAATAGGTATTAGTTCTTGTTTATAATTACGTTAGTTTTTCTAAAATCTACGTAGAGTCTTTTATCGCTAGTTCTTTTTTTATCTATAAATATAAGTCTATATACTACTAAAGATTTAGATTTCTTTATCTATCTCTTTTCTATTACTTTTTAGATAAATACTTATTTAATTTTAGATTCTTCTTCTATTTTTTAGTAGACTAAGCTCTATCTTACGTCTTTATCTTCTTTTCGTTCTATTACTAAATCCTATAGTTAATATTCTAAAAGGTAATCTTCTAGCTCTATAAGTAGTTTTTCTTATTTCTTATATTCTTTAGGAAATTCTCCTTTATAGGTGCTTATATTAGCCTTTAATATATCTATCCTATAGTAGTTAATTTTTCATATTCTCTAATTAATATATAAGTTAGTTATCTATAACTATAGTATACCTAATATTATATCTTGTTTATTATTAATTGTTATTATATCTATAACTATATTTTTAATTATTATTCTTTCTAGTTCTAATATAGAGAGAACTGTTTTAAACCTAATAGGTTCTTAAAATAGTTTTCCTTTAATTATACTTAGTTATTAAGAGTATTTCTTTATAGTATACTTTATTCTTTATATTTCTATAAACTTCTTTAATATAAAGTTCTTTATAGCTCTACTATTAATTATTAGTTATACTTTCTTCTCTTAGTATATACCTATTTTTGTAATATATAGGCCTCTTACGCCTTCTAGTCTTTTTTACTTAGGTAACTTTATAAATTATCTATCTTTCTATAGCTATAGCCCTATTTTAAGTTTATATTTATTATATTTTAGATATTTATTATACGTGCATTTATACTATAGTCTTCTCTAGACGTATTTCTTTAATAGTTTAGATCTAGGTCTTACTACTACGTATCTATCTTCTAGAGTTATTTCCTATCCTTAGATATCTTCTACTAAGATTACCCTTATATAGTTATAGCCTCTTCTTCTTATAAGCTATATATTATTATTTACCTTAGGGTTTCTATATATAATATAATTCTTATCTAGGTATAATATCTATAATATTTTAAAGTATACTAGATATTTTAAGTTTATTATTTTATTATCTCCTTCTTAGTACTTACTTTTACTAGGTGTATTCGTTATTAAAATATAGTATACTACTAGTACTCTTAGTATATAGGCTTTGTTAATCTATTGCGTTTTTCTTATAAAGTATTACTATTCTTTTTATATAGGTATTCTTCTTACTATAACTATATATTACTTTATCTATTCTTAGAATAGTATAAACTTTATTTCTTTAGGATTGCGTTCTTTCTAGTCTTTATACACTTCCTCTATACTTATAACTATTAAGTATATTTAAATAAATCTCTATTCTTTATTTTATTCTTCTATATCTATTATTATATAGCTATTATAGCTATATATTATTAGCTAGGCGTATTTTATACTTTTTATACTTACTTATTTTTTACTTTCTTATAGTTCTTTAGAAGTAGCTATAGTAGTCTCTTTATCTAGTGCTAGTCCTTTAGCTTAGATTAATAGTACTAGAGGCTCTACCTCTTCTAAATCTTTTATTAGTAAGTCTATTACTTAGGCTATTTCTTCTAGCTAAGCTTTTATTCTCTTCTTTATTATAGCTACTCTATATCTCTATTTTTATAAGAACTATACTACTCTTTACTTACTAAAAAGATATATATAGTAGTTATTGTTATAATAAAAGGTCTAGTAGAGTATTACGTATTATACTTCTTTACTCCTAGCTACTTTTTCCTAAGGTTTAGCCTATACTTATAGTACTTCTTTCTTTTTTTTAGTTATCTTTAACTAGGTTTCTTTCTTTAAGTCTTTACTTCTATAGTCTTTTACAAAGTATCCTAGTTTCTTATATTTATAATATACTATATCTTTCTTTAACTTTAATTAGTAATTCTTTACGTAGTAGCCTAGTTTACTATAGTTAAAGCACGTAAAGTCTTTGTTCTTTTTTCTCTTCTTATCTTTATTTACGTTAAGGACTATAGGGTCTCCCTTATTATAGTTCTAGGTATAACCTTTATTTTTATTCTTCTTCTATTCTTAAAGATTATTATTAATTTAGATTACCTATTGTTTTAGGGCTTCTAGTATTTGTAGTTTCTCTATATAGATTATTTTATATTAAATTTTTAAGTTTAGTCTTTGTTTAAATTATAATATTAAAGCTAATTTATTCTATTCTATATTTTATAATAGTTATTTAAACTATAATATATATTCTAGAATACTCTTACTTTATATAAGTCTTTTAAGTCTCTCTTTAGCTTATTAGGTAATATCTATATCCTTAAATACTACTCTTATTTGTTTAGTAAAGTATTTATAACTTCTAAAGATAGCTCTAGTTTTATCTTTCTAGGTTATTAGAGAGTATATTGTATAGTTAGTCTAGTAAGGTTTATACTATCTTATTATATCTTCTTTAAGATATAGTCTAATATATATTACCTTCTTTTCTTCTATATTAAAGTATAGTACTTATATATCTATTTAGAGTTATACTAAAGCTATAAAAGGTCTTAATTTCTTTCTTATTCTATTAAACTTCTTAAGAATAAGTATCTTTAGTAGTTTCTTTATCGTACTTATTTCTAGGCGTTATATAATTAGTTCTATTTAGTTTTATCCTTCTATAATAGCTCTAATCTAGGCTTTGTTCTATTTTACGTATTCCTAAAGTTCTTTGTTCTAGGTTTCTAGGGCGTTAATTACTATTTTTATATCTTCTTTCTTAGAGATTAAGTTATTTATATAGTTCTTAATATCCTTTTAATCTATATTATCTAACTTATAACTACTTATAGGTACCTTAGCTGTTTTTCTAGTTAAACTTTCTACTATCGTATTAGCTAGACTGTGCGTTACTTACGCTTCGCTTCTTGTAATAACTAAATTAGTAAGGTGTAATAGGCCTCTTATATTAACTACAAGTAGCTATTTAGGAGTTAGTAGATTAAGAGTTAATAACAAAAGCTCGTATTAGGATTTATAATAACTTATAAATAGTAGAAGATGTTTTATAACTATCTTGTACTAGCGTTCTATAGTTAGAGAATTAAATTACTAATACTATCTTAATAATACGCATCCTACTAACTATATACTTGCCCTAATCTATAATCTATAGTTACTAAGACTAGTAGATTGTAGATTAGCCTAATCTATAATCTATTAATACTAAGAGTCTATAGATTATAGATCGCCCTAGGTGTCCTAATTGTGTGTAGCCTCCTAATTAAGATTATTACCCTACTCGTCCTATATTCCTTTAACGTCCGAGTTAGGATTAATTAGTTCTATTTTAATTTCTTCTATTACACCTATAACAACACTAGTAGAGAGTATTATACTAGTAATACTAATACGTAAATATAACTTTACTTTTATTAAATATAAGCCTATTACGTTTTATCTAACTATTATAAGTATAACTTAAGGTAATTAAGTTAATTACTAGCTTAACTTATAGTATATAATACTTAGAAGTAACTTAAAAGAACTCTAGTATACTAGAGCTAGTTATCTTAAACTAGAAGTACTATAAGTACTAGTAATAAGTATAAGAAACGTATATATTAATAGGATAGTGCGTATTAAGTATAAGTATTACTTAATAGCGTACGCTAAGTAAGTTATCTTAAAGTAGCTTAGAGAGAGATATAATAGAGTTACTAGGGTTAACTTCCTAATAACCTCTAAGAGTATTAGTAGATTAAAAAGTAATAACAAAAGCTTATATTATAATTAGTAATAACTATAAATAATAGTTAATTTATATATATAATGTTAAGTATTAGTATTCTAGGTTAGAGATTAGAATACTAATACTATCCTAATAATACGCATCGCTACTAATTATATATTCCTACTAATCTATTAATCTATTACTTGTATCTAGTCTTAGTAACTATAGATTATAGATTACTAATCTATTAATCTATAATTATATTTTGTCTATACACTTAATAGATTAAAGGATTACTTACGTATCTTAGTTGTAAGTAGTTTCCTAATTAAGGTTATTACCCTACTTGTCTTATACTTTGTTAGTATCTAAGTTAGGACTAATTAGTTCTATCTCAATTTCTCTTATTACTAACGTAATACTATCTCCTCCTTTAGGTAGTCCTTTGTTTTCCTATCCTAAGGCTAAGGTTATTAGTCTAGTTTCTTTGTTAATATAAAGTTCTTTATTCTCTATCTCTATACCTACTAAGTCTACTCTTTATTATATTTAATTAGTAGATCGTGTATTACGCTATAGTATTATAATATTTCTATATTCTTATTATAAGTCTATAAACCCTTTATTAGTTTATCTTTTTTTAAAATATAGTAAGGCTTATAAAGCGTGTATTTATACTAATACTTATTTATCCTATAACCTATCTAGTATATCTATAGTAGAGTATAAGTTAAAAATACTTATTTATACGTCTATACTTATATATAATAGGGAGAGCTATTAACTATACTTAAGAAAAACTATTATTATAGATTATAGAAGCTAAAAAAGAGCGTAAGTAACTCTATAAAGTCTCTTATTATACGCTAGAAGAATATTAGTCTTAATTTCTTAATAATTAGACGTAGCTATCTAATAACTAAGCTTATTTATCTTATCTTTATAAAACAAAAGCCTTAAATAATAAGAAGTCTATTAAGTAGTCTACTCTTTTAGAATCTAAGCTTAATTTTAAGGATATAGTAGAGGCTACTCTAGCTCCTACTATACTAGGTAGGTCTAACGCCTCTCTATCTATTGCTAATAGTGCCGTTCCTCTTAGTTTACTACTAGGTAGTCTAGAGGGTTTTAACTTTAGAACTCCTCTAGTTTCTTAAAGTAGTTAGGATTATCCTCTAGTTCCTATATTTTCTCCTATAGTTATCTTTTCTTGTCTATACCTATCTATTTTACTAAGTAGTAGTTCTTACTATTATAGAACTAGTATTCTAGGATTTCTTTAACTTCTTATTCTTCTTATTCTCTATACGTATCTACTTTATATACTAGTAGTTCTACATTTTATAGTACTATCTTTAGTAGCGCTACGTAAAAGGTTAGGTGTATCTTTATCTTATTTAGTAGCTTTAGTTTAAATATAACTAGCGTAACTTTCTTCTTAATTTTATATAGTCTTATCTTAACGTAGTCTAGTTTTAAACTTAGTTATTTACTCTTAATATTTTTTTATACTAACTATACTTTTTCTCTTTCTCTAAATTAAGGTCTTTCTTAGTATTTTTTATTATAGTATTTTGCTATCTAATTATATAGGAATTCTACGTCTTATCTTAATTAGTTGTATATTTCTTTAAGTCTATTAGTAAGGTTTTCTCCTCTTAAAGACTAAGATTCTATATTTCTTAGTATTTAGTATATACTAGGGTTAAATCTATAATTTGTAAAGAAAGGTAATACTCTTATTACTATATTTTTTATACTATTGTATACTAACTATACTATAAGTAGTAGCTATACCTAGTTGTTCTAGTTATAGTTAAGTTAATATCTTAAGTACTATTCTATTATCTAGTTTATTCGTTTAGATTATCTATTAGTCTATAGGTAATATACTATTAATATTATATAATTAATTCCTATTTGTACTATTATTATTTTCTATAGTTTTAATATAAATCTTACGTCTCTATCTATAATAATCTTATCTAGGAGTCTATATTAACTTATTACAGTCTCTAAGATCTAGTATATAGTAACCTCTATCCTACTTTTTTCTTTATATAGCCTAAAGTATAAATATTTTATAAACTTATCTACTATTATTAGGATTTTATTCTACTTAACTTCTAATATTAGGTCTTTTAACTTAGGTAGCTTTGTAATAAAGTCTATTATAATAACTCTTTATAGTTATTTTAGTACTTTTATTAGTTATAGTATTCTATATAGTACGTATCTACTATACTTATTTCTATAATATTCTATATAGTCTTATAGTACTTCTATTACTAGTTATCTTACTTTTAGAATATAGTAGTCTTGTAGTAATCTATCTAGAGTTTTGTTAATTCCTTAGTATCTATATATTAGTAATTTATAGAATTATTGTATAAATTCTCTTTAGATCTTCCTTAGGATATATATCCTTTTATAGGCTTATATAAATCCTTCTTAGTTTTCTAGTTTCTTTATTTCTTTAGATACTTCTTGCGTTATTTTCTAAATCTATTTATCTAGCTTACTACTTTTTCTTTTAAGTATTGCGGCTATTTTAAGTATATTTAAAACTAAATATCTTTCTTTATTCTTAACTAGAACTATACTAGTAGCGTTTACTTCTTTTTATAAGTCTAGTCTTTTACTTAAGGTATCTACTAATTAGTTATCTTTCTCTTTTATATATATAATTTCTAGGTTAAATATTAATAAGAATTCCTACTATCTTATATAGTATTATAATAAGTCCTTGTTTATTATAAATCTTATAAGATTCTTATAGTCTATATAGACTTTTATTTAGTATTTTACTCTATATAAGTATACTCTCTATTACTTAAATACTTTATAGATTACTAGTATCTCTTTATTATAGATTAGGTAATTAAGCTTAGCTAGCTTTATTTTCTTAGAGAAGTATTTAACTAAGTATTCTTATTTAGTCTTTAGGTCTTCCTGTATTAGTACTATTCTATAGACTAAGTTAGATGTATCTATTTTTACTATTACTAGTAGGTCTAGGTTATATATTCTAATAACTAGATTCTCTATAAACTTTCTTTTAATTTTATTAAATACTTTATTATATTCCTTTATCTATTTAAATAGCGTGTCTTTCTTTATAAGTTTTATTATAAGTTCTATATTTTTAAACTATCCTACTATTAATTTTTTATAAAAGTTTACTAGCCTATAAAATTATTATACCTCTTTTAAGTTCTTTAGTGTTAGCTATTTATTAATTAACTTAATCTTTTCTAGATTAATCTTTATTTTTCCTAGTTTAATAATAAATCTAAAGAAATCTATTTCTTTTATATAGAATTTATATTTTCTTATTTTAAGAATATTTTATTTTCTACTAGCCTTTCTAGCACTTTATATACGTATTGTATATATTCTTCTTCTATTTCTAAGAATATAAGAATATTATCTAGGTATATAAATATAAATATATCTAAGTACTCTCTTAGTACTATATTAATTCTTTCTTAAAATACTACTAGTGCGTTTAATAATCTAAAAGGTATAACTAAGTATTTATATAGTCTATATTATATTCTAAACGCTATTTTCTATTTATTACCTTCTTTAATTCTAATTTAGTAGTAGGTATTTTAGATATCTAGTTTTATAAAGATCTTTACTTTCTATAGCCTATCTTGTATTTTATCTATTTATAGTAGGGGATATTAGTTCTTACTTATAATTACGTTAGTCTTTCTAAAATCTACGTAGAGTCTTTTATTATCTATTCTTTTTTAATCTATAAATATAAGTCTATATACTACTAAGGATTTAGATTTATATATCTATCTTTTTCTTATTATATTGTTAATAAATACTTATTTAATTTTAGATTCTACTTTAGTCTTCTTATAGACTAGGCTCTATCTTACGTCTTTATCTTCTACTAGTTCTATTACTAAGTCCTATAGCTAATATTCTAGAAGATAGTCTTTAGGTTCTATAAGCTATTTTTCTTATTTCTTATATTCTTTAGGAAATTTCCCTTTATAAGTACTTATGTTAGCCTTTAATATACCTATTTTATAGTAGTTAATCTTTCCTATTCTCTAGTTAATATATAGGTTAGTTAATTATAACTATAGTATTCCTAGAATTATATCTTATTTATTATTAATTATTATCTTTTTTAGTTCTAGCGTAGAGCGAACTGTTTTAAACTTAATAGGTTCTTAGAATAGTTTTTCTTTAATTATACTTAGTTATTAAGAGTATTTCTTTATTATATAATATATTCTTTATATTTCTATAAACTTATTTAATATAAAGTTCTTTATAGCTCTACTATTAATTATTAGTTATACTTTCTTTCCTTAGTATATACCTTTTTTTGTAATATATAGGTCTCTTATACTTTCTAGCTATTCTTACTTAGGTATTTTTATTAATTATCTATCTTTTTAGGGCTATAGCTTTACTTTAAGCTTATATTCCTTATATTTTAGGTATTTGTTGTACGTGCATTTATACTATAGTCTTCCTTAGACGTATTTCTTAGATAGTTTTAGTCTTAGCCTTACTACTAGGTATCTTTCTTCTAGTATTATTTCCTATCCTTAGATATCTTCTACTAGAATTACTCTTATATAATTATAGCCTTTCTTTTATATTAGCTATACGTAGTTATCTACTTTTAGATTCCTATATATAATATAATTCTTATCTAGGTATAATAGCTATAATACTTTAAAGTATACTAGGTGTTTAGGGTTTATTATTTTGTTATCCTCTTCTTAGTATTTATCTTTTCTAGGTATATCTATAGTTAAGATATAGTATACTACTAGTACTCTTAGTGTATAGGCTTTATTAATCTATTGCGTTTTTCTTATAAGGAACTACTATTCTCTTTATATAGGTATTCTTCTTACTATAACTATATATTATTTTATCTATTCTTAAAATAGTATAAACTTTATTTCTTTAAGATTACGTTCTTTCTAGTCTTTATACGCTTCTTCTATACTTATAACTAGTAAGTATTTCTAAATAAACTTCTATTATTTATTTTATTCTTCTATATTTATTATTATATAGCTATTATAGCTATATATAGTTAGCTAGGCGTATTCTATACCTTTTATATTAGCTTATTTTTTACTTTCTTATAGTCTTTTAGAAGAAGCTATAGTAGTTTCTTTATCTAGTACTAGTTCTTTAGCCTAGATTAATAGAATCTAGAGTTCTTCCTCTTCTAAATCTTCTATTAGTAGGTCTATTATATACGCTATTTCTTCTAGCTATACTTTTGTTCTTTCTTTTATTACTACTACTCTATTCTTTTATAAGAAATATCCTACTCTCTACTTACTAAAAAGATATATATAGTAGTTATTTTTATAATAAAAGGTCTAGTAGAGTATTATATACTATAGTTCTTTACTTCTAGCTACTTTCTCTTAAGGTTTAGCCTATATTTTTAGTACTTCTTTTTTACTTTTAGTTATCTTTAACTAGGCTTCTTTATCTTTCTTATAGTCTTTACTTCTATAATCTTTTACAAAGTATTCTAGTTTTCTATATTTATAATATACTATATCTTTTTTTTTAATAATTAGTAGTCTTTTACGTAGTAGCCTTTTTTACTATAGTTAAAGTACGTAAAGTCTTTATTTTTCTTCTTTTTTCTATCTTTATTAGTGTTAAGGATTATAGAGTCTCTAGTATCCTAATTTCTAGGTTAGCTTCTATACTTATTCTTCTTCTATTCTTAAAGATTATTATTAATTTATATTACCTATTATTTTAGAACTTCTAGTATCTTTAGTTTCTCTATATAAATTATTTTATATTAGATTTTTATGTTTAGTCCTTATTTAAATTATAATATTAGGGCTAATTTATTCTATTCTATATTTTATAATAATTATTTAAACTATAATATATATTTAGGAATACTTTTACTTTATATAAGCTTTTTAAGTTTTTCTTTAGCTTATTAGGTAATATCTATATCCTTAAATACTACTCTTATTTATTTAGTAAAGTACTTATAACTTCTAAAGATAGCTCTAGTTTTATCTTTTTATATTATTAAGGCGTATATTATATAATCTATCTAGTAAGGTTTAAACTATCTTATTATATCTTCTTTAAAGTGTATTCTAATATATATTACCTTTTTCTCTTCTATATTAAAGTATAGTACTTATATATCTATCTAGAGTTATACTAATACTATAAAGGGTTTTAGTTTTTCTCTTATTTTATTAAATTTCTTAAGTATAGGTATCTTAGGTAGTTTCTTTGTTGCGCTTATCTCTAGTCTTTAGGTAATTAGTTCTATCTAGTTCTAGCCTTTAATAATAGCTTTAATTTATACTTTATTTTACTTTAAGTAGTCTTATAGTTCTTTATTCTATATTTCTAAAGTATTAATTACTATCTTTATATCTTCTTTCTTAGAGATTAAGTTATTTATATATTCTCTAATTACTCTCTATACTATATTATCTAATTTATAACTACTTATAAGTACCTTAGCTATTTTTTTAGTTAAACTTTCTACTATTATATTAGCTAGACTATATACTTCTTACGCTTTACTTCCTATAATAACTAAATTAGTAAGGTGTAAAAGGGTTACTAGAGTTAACTTCCTAATAACCTCTAAAGGTATTAGTAGATTAAGAGGTAATAACAAAAGCTTATATTATAATTAGTAATAACTATAAATAATAGTTAATTTATATATATAATATTAAGTATTAGCGTTCTAGGTTAGAGATTAGATTACTAATAGTATCTTAATAATACGCATCGTTACTAATTATATATTCCTACTAATCTATTAATTTATTACTTGTATCTAGTCTTAGTAACTATAGATTATAGATTACTAATCTATTAATCTATAATTATATTTTATCTATATACTTAATAGATTAAGGGATTACTTACGTATCCTAGTTATAAGTAGTTTCCTAATTAAGGTTATTACCTTACTTGTCTTATACTTTATTAGTATCTAAGTTAAAACTAATTAGTTTTATCTTAATTTCTCTTGTTACTAACGTAACAAGAGAGCTTTACACTTATACTAGTAAGTAGCGTAAGACTTATTTAATATACTTACTAGCTACTTTAGAGAGGTTTAAACTATACTACTTAAGTATAAGTATAGTAGTAAGCTCTATATATACTTATTATAAAGTAAATCTCTTTAAAATATAATAAGAGTATTTAAGAGCTTTATAAAGTAGCTACTAACGTACTATAAACTACGTATATATATACTCTAGTAAGATAATAAAGTAGTAACGCTCCTATAAAGAAGTAAGATATACTTCTAGATTTAAGCTAAATAAGAAGAGATTATAATTAAGAGCTCTCTAGTATATACGTATAAGCTAAATAGAAGAGCTAAAAGAGCTAGTTAAGAAATAATAATAAAAGTAATTAAGATAAAGATAAGTACTAACTTACTAGAAAGGCTTTAGCTAAAGATAGTAGAAGTAGCTATATAGCTATATAATATAAGCCTAAGCTATACTTATAATATATAAGCTCTTAATATAGTACTTAATAGCTAGTTTAGATAGTACTTTAGATACTATTAGCTAGAGTAAGTAAGAGCTACTATAGTAGACCTTTAGCTAGATTAGAGTAAAGTATATACTTATAGCTACTAAGTATATCTACTTAATAAAGAGTAAGTAGCTAGGCGTAATAAGAAAAGCTTTAAAATAAGCCCTTAGAGTTATATTAGATATCTAGTAAGATATAGAGTATCTAATATATATAGGATATAGGTCCTAGAATTAGATTAGGTAATTATAACGCGTAACGTAATATTTAATAAGTAGCTCTTTTATAATAAAAAGAGTAAAGTTTATTAAGAGCTTTTAAAGCTAGAGATTTAAAAACTTATTAATATATTATATAAAGACGTAGCGTATAACGTAAGAGAAACCTAGAATAATATATATAACTAGCTCTACAAAGTAGCTTAAATCCTAGAAAGTAACTAGTAAAGTAAGTACCTAGAGTAAAATCTAGGGAGTAGAGCTCTATATAATACTAAAAGCTAAGCTAGCTAGCTAGCTATCTTAGTAGAATAAGGAGTAGATCTTATATAAGTAGTAAGCTTAGCTAGTAAACTATATAGAATCTATATAGAGTAACTTAAGCTTAGTAGCTTTTAAACTCTAGAGTAAATACTTAAACCTAGAAGAGTTTAGTATATAGGTACTAATATTAATTATAGAAATTAATAT
>JALNQF010000744.1:0-15223 GCA_028456385.1 Ophiosphaerella korrae | reverse complement strand
TATTAACTTAAGTATTAACTCGAGTATTAACTTAAGTATTAAGCTAAGTATTAAGCTAAGTACTATAAAGAGTATTAGTAAAAAGCACTAATCTTTTACTCTCTAGTAGCCTTACGCGCGTTAGTAAAAAGTACTATTCTCTTACCCTCTAGTAGTACTACAAGTATCTTTAAAAAGGGCGTAAATTTCCTACCTTCTAGTAGCTCTCTAATAACTCTTAAATTAAGCTAAGTACTATACTTAGCTTTAACTAAAGCGTACTCTAAAAAGTAACAATCTCTTACTTTTTTATAACTTAAAGCTAAAACAAGATAGGTAGTATAACCTAATATAATCTAACTATAACGTTAAAGACTAATAAGGATTATACTATATAGATAATTTAACTACAATCTAGATACGTAGTATATAATATTTAGGATAAGATTAACCTAGAATCTTCTACCTAGCTAATTTAGAGACTAGAACTAATTAGAGCTCTAGTAATAGCTAACTACACTCTAGTATTAAGTGTTAAGACTCCTACGTAGTAGTCTAAACTCTTAGCTACTAGTTATAAGGCTTTTAAAGAAGACTTTAAATACTATAAAATATTAGCTAAGTAATACTATAGCAACTAACACAAGTATAAAAGGGAGTAGTTAAGTCTCTAGTATATTATAACGTTTATCTAATCTTTAGTCTTACTATATCTACTACGTACGTACTACTTACTAAACTAATCTCTATATTAGTAGCTATTAAACCTAAAGTAAACTATTAGTATAGACAAGTATATTAAGTAAGAGTATATATATAATAGATACCTTAAATTACTTAAGCCTATAAGAAGCCTAGCAAATTAGGATATATAGATAGCTAAGTATAACTACGCTACTACTAAGGCTAAAACGTATTAAGTAGTAGAGTTACTATAAATTAATATAATTACTTAAGACTTTTTAGTAGCTATTAAACACGTAGTACTAATTTAGTCTATAACCTTTTAAGATAATAGAAAGCTATTACCTAGTATAAACTAGAGAAAGATAATAAAATACTACTATAAGTATATAATAGTATACTATCTCTTAAATATAGAGAGGTATAAAGCTACTTTTATAGTAGATAATACTTTACCTTATACTATAAGTAGTAATACTACTTAGAGTAAAACTAGAGATACTTCTTTTGTAGATAGCGTACTACTTAATAAATAGGGTAGACCTTGTAATTAACGTACACGTAGTAGTAATACTAACGTTAACTAAATAACAAGTTAAAGAGCTATAGGTAAATAATACCTAGCTTATAAAAGACCTTATAAACTTAGTAATTACTACTATATTAATCCTAATAAAGTACTAGATTAGTAGACTCTAAGTAAGACTCTAAAAGAGCTTATTAATTATAAACGTAAGTATAATATAACTTTATAAAGACTAATAAGAAGATAGTTAAAGTATTAAATAAAGCTTTATATAGAACTATACGCTAAGTTACCTTAGATTACTAAAATCTATAAAGAAGATTAACTAGAAGGCTAGTAAATATTAAGTATTAAGAGCACTTTTGTTACTAAAACTACAAAGAATACCTATAATACCTACTATCTCTAGAATTCCTTTATCCTAGACTCTAGTTTAACCTACTATATTATAAATAACCTAACTCGTGTATATAACTATTATCTATTAAGGCTAAATAATTATATATAGGTAGGTAAGTTAAAGATATAAGTAAAAGGATATAGATTTCTTACCTTTATAATAAAAAACTAGTTAATAGAAAACAAACTAGTTCTATATAATATAGCTATATACCTAGATATTCTTTATAACCTAGTCTCTTTTTAGCTACTCTAGTAGAGAGGAATATAGTAAAATACTTAATCTAAGCTAGTAACTCTAAACAAGCCGAATAGACAAATAATTAGATACCTTACTAAGATCTATAGTTAATAGGTACTTAAGTATTATTTATTATATAATCTTATATACTAAATAGTATACTATACTTATAAACTTTAGACTATTAGAGTACTAGTACTACTATAGTATAAGAGACTAAGCTATCTAGGACTAGCTATAATTAAATACTTTATCTAGTAAGCTTAAGGGGTGCGTATAAAAAGAGTATCTATAGTCTAGTATAACGTATATAGTAAAGCTAAGATAAAGTAGTAAATTAGCTATATACTAAGAATTAGTTATAAAAGACTAAGAGAAAGACTCTCTATTAACTTCTACTTATATAAAGTATAAAGCGTTACTAAAGAGAAAAGCTAGATACTTATTACTAATAAGTACTTAAAACTATAGTAGGACTTCTACTTTACTAATAACTAGTTAGCTAAATTAATTATTAAGGTACTATTAAACTTAATCCTCTTCTTAAAGAATTAGTATAGTATCTTAGTTAAAGTAATTAAAGCTAATAACAAGATTATAATAGTAAAACTAGAGGTCTAGCGCTAGTTAAAATTATAAAGTATTACTATTAAACTTTTAGCTCTAGATACTTAAGCTTAGAATAGAAAAGCTAAGCGCGCTAAAAGAATTAATAAAGAGAAAGTATATACTATATAACTTAACGTAAATTTACTATAGGAACTTTAGCCTAAAATTATATATACTAGAGTCTACCTATATAATTAAATACTAAGTTACTTAAATAACTAGAAGACACTAAATAAAGTATTCTATAATAGGGTTACCTAGAGTTAACTTCCTAGTAACCTTAAGAGTTATTAGTAGATTAAGAGGTAATAGTAAAAGCTCGTGTAGTAATCTATAATAGGCTATAAACAATAGAAGATGTTTTGTAACTATCTTAGTATTATCGCTCGTAGTTAATAATTAAATTACTAATACTATCCTAATAATAGGTATTACTATATAACTATATACCTATATATCTTAGCTAGCTTTATACTTTGTATTTACTAAGATTACAAATTATAAATTTATTACGTGCTTAGCTTTATACTTTGTATTTACTAAGATTGTAAATTGCAAATTTATTACGTATCTTTATTGTAGTTAGCTTCCTAGTTAAGTTTATTACCCTATAGGTTGTACGTACTTTTATTATCTATAGTAGGGCTAACTAGCTTAAATTAGCCTTCTATTATTATAGCTATAACACTATTCTCCTCTTTAGGTAGGATCTTATTTCTCTACCCTAAGCCTAAGGTTATTAGTCTAGTGTCTTTGTTTATTTCTAGTTCTTTATTATTCTCTATATCTTCTTATTCTAACTACAATAAACTTCTTCTTATTACTTATATTACTTGTAATAGAGTTAAAATATTTCTTTATGCACGTTATACTTATCTAAAGCTTACTTGTCTTATTTCTTTAAAAGATAGTAAATATTATAATAAGTATATCCTTACTAATATCTAATATAAATATACCCTTTTAAGTATTTCTCTTGTAAAGTATAAGTGTTTAATTTCTATATAGTCTCTTCTTACTAAGTTATATAGGGTAAGCTATTAACTAGGCTTAAGAGACACTATTATTATAGCTTGTAATAGCTAAAGCTAAATATAAGCTAACTCTTTATAAGCTAGTAAATCTTTACTCTTATATTAAATATCTTTGTAAGATAAAGGCCTATAATAACGCTAAATTGTCTAAATAGTCTTGTACCTTAGAGGCTAAGATAGACCTTAAGGATACTATAGAGGCTGCTCTAGCTCCTATTATATTAGATGTTCCTAGCGTCTCTCTATTTGTTATTAGTAGTACTAATTTTCTTAGTTTACTATAAGGCGCTCTAGAGGGTTTTAACTTTAAAACTCTTTTAGTTTCTTAAAGTAGTTAAGGTTATCTTCTAGTTCCTATATATCTTTTTATAGTTGTCCTTTTTCGTCTATACCTATCTATTTTACTAGGTAGTAGTTTCTACTATTATAGAACTAGTATACTAGGATTTTCTTAACTTTCTATTCTTCTTATTCTCTATATATATCTACTTTATATACTAGTAGTTCTACGTTTTGTAGTACTATCTCTAGTAGTGCTACGTAGAAAGTTAGGTGTATCCTTATCTTATTTAGTAGCTTTAGTTTAAATATAACTAGTGTAACTTCTTTCTTAATTTTATATAGTCTTATCTTAATATAATCTAATTTTAAACTTAGTTGTCTACTCTTAATATTTTTTCGTATTAACTATACCTTTTCTTCTTTTCTAATTTAGGGTCCCTTTTTATATTTTCTATTGTAGTATTTAGCTATTTAATTATATAGGAATTCTATATCCTATCTTAGTTAATTATATATATTTTTAAGTTTATTAGCAAGGTTTTCTCTTCTTAGAGACTTAGATACTTTTAGTCTTAGTATTCTATATACGCTAGGGTTAAATCTATAGTTTATAAAGAAAAGTAATACTCTTATTACTACGTTCTTTACGCTGTTATATACTAATTATACTATAGGTAGTAACTATACCTAGTTATTCTAGTTATAGTTAAGGTAGTATCTTAAGTATTATTCTACTATCTAATTTATTCTTTTTAATTGTCTATCTATTTGTAAGTAGTATGTAGTAGATATTGCGTATTTAATTCCTAATTACGCTATTATCGTTCCTTATAGTTTTAATATAAATCTTATATCTCTATCTATAATAATTTTATCTAGTAGTCTATATTAACTAATTATAGTTCTTAGAACCTAGTATATAGTAACCTCTATCCTACTTTTTTCTTTATATAGTCTAAAGTATAAGTACTTTGTAAGTTTATCTACTATTATTAGGATTCTATTATACTTAACTCCTAATATTAGGTCTTTTAACTTAGGTAACTTTGTAATAAAGTCTATTATAATAACTCCTTATAATTATTCTAGTATTTCTAGTAGTTATAATATTCTATATAGTGTATATCTATTATATTTATTTCTTTAGTATTTTGTATAGTCTTGTAGTACCTCTATTACTAATTATCTTGCTCTTAGGATATAGTAGTCTTGTAGTAGTTTATCTAGAGTTTTATTAATCCCTTAATATCTATATACTAGTAATTTGTAGAATTATTATATAAATTCTCTTTAGATCTTTTTTAGAATATATATTCTTCTATAGGCTTATACAAGTCCTTTTTAGATTTCTAGTTTCTCTATTTCTTTAGATACTTCTTGCGTTATTTTCTAAATCTATTTGTTTAACTTACTACTTTTTCTTTTAAGTGTTGTAGCTATTTTAGGTATATTTAGAATTAAGTATCCTTCTTTGTTTTATATTAGAACTATACCTATAGCGTTTACTTCTTCTTATAGATCTAGTCTTCTACTAAGAGTATCTATAAATTAATTGTCTTTCCTTTTTATATATATAATTTCTAAATTAAATATTAATAAGAATTTCTACTATCTTATATTTTATTAAGATAGTTCTTTATTTATTATAAATCCTATAAGATTCTTATAGTCTATATAGACTTTTGTTTAGTACTTTACTCTTTATAAGTATACTCTTTATTATTTAAATACTTTGTAGATTACTAGCATCTCTTTATTATAGATTAGGTAGTTAAGTTCTACTATTTTTATCTTCTTAGAGAAGTATTTTACTAAATATTCTTTCTTAGTTTTTAGGTCTTCCTATATTAGTGCTATTCTATAGACTAAGTTAGATACGTCTATTTTTACTATTACTAGTAGGTCTAGGTTATATATTCTAATAACTAAGTTCTTTATAAACTTCCTTTTAATCTTATTAAATACTTTATTGTATTCTTTTATCTATTTAAATAGTGTATCTTTTTTTATAAGTCTTATTATAGGTTTTATATCTTTAGACTATCTTACTATTAGTTTTCTATAGAAATTTGCTAGTCTATAGAACTATTGTACTTCTTTTAGGTTTTTTAGCGTTAGCTATTTATTAATTAACTTAATGTTTCCTAAGTTAATCTTAATTTTTCCTAGTTCTATAATAAATCTAAGGAAATCTATTTTCTTTATATAGAATTTGTATTTTCTTATCTTAAGAAATAATTTACTTTTAGCTAGTTTTTCTAGTACTTTATGTATATATTGTACGTATTCTTCTTCTATTTCTAAAAATATAAGGATATTGTCTAGGTATACAAATATAAATATATCTAAGTACTCTCTTAGTACTATATTAATTCTTTCTTAGAAGGCTACTAGTGCGTTTATTAAGCTAAAGGGTATAACTAGATATTTATATAATCTATATTGTGTTCTAAATACTATCTTCTACTTGTTACCTTTCTTAATTCTAATCTAGTAGTAAGCGTTCTAGATATCTAGTTTTGTAAAGATTCTTACTTTTTGTAGCTTATCTTGTATTATATCTATTTATAGTAAAAGGTATTAGTTCTTATTTATAATTACGTTAGTTTTTCTAAAGTCTATATATAGTCTTTTATTACTTATTCCTTTTTTATCTACGAAGATAAGTCTATGTACTACTAAGGACTTAGATTCTTGTATCTATCCTTTTCTTATTATATTTTCTATAAATACGCGTTTAATCTTAGATTCTTCTTTTATTTTTCTATAAACTAGGCTCTATCTTACGTCCTTATCTTCTTTTAGGTCTATTGCTAAATCCTATAGCTAATATTCTAGAAGGTAATCTTTAGGCTCTATAAGCTGTTCTTCTTATTTTTTATATTCTTTAGGGAATTCTCTTTTATAGGTGCTTATATTAGCCTTTAATATATCTATTTTATAGTAGTTTATCTTTCCTATTCTCTAATTAATATATAGGTTAGTTATTTATAACTATAGTATCCCTAATATTATATATTATTTATTGTTAATTGTTGTTATATCTATAACTATATTCTTAATCTTTATCCCTTCTAGTTTAAGCGTAAAGGGAACTGTTTTAAACCTTATAGGTTACTAAAATAGTTTTCCTTTAATTATACTTAGTTATTAGAAGTACTTCTTTATTATATAACGTATTCTTTATACTTCTATTATAATAGGTTAGTTACTAGGGTCGACTTCCTAGTGCCTAAGGAGTTGTTAGTAGATTGTAAGTTAATAATAAAAGCTCGTGTTGTAATTATACAATAACTTGTTAATAATAGAAGATGCTTTACAACTGTCTTGTATTAGCATTCTATAGTTAAGAGATTAGATTACTAATACTATCCTAATAATGCGCATTACTATTAACTATATACTTGTAGTAATCTATTTATACAACACTATAGATTACTACTAATCTATTTACACGTAACTATAGATTACCCTAATCTATTGTTGCGTTACTATAGATTACTACTAATCTATTTACACGTAACTACAGATTACTACTACGTGTCCTAGTTGTAGGTAGTTTCCTAATTAAGGTTATTACCTTACTTATTCTATGTTTTGTTATCTCTTAAGTTAGGACTAATTAGTTCTATCTCGGTTTCTCTTATTACGCCTGTAATACTATCTCCCCCTCTAAATAGGTTCTAGTTTATCTATTCTAGGGCTAAGGTTATTAGTCTAGTTTCTTCGTTAATGTAGAGTTCTTTATTCTCTATCTTAATACCTACTAAGTCTACCCTTTATTGTCTTTGTTTAGCTAACTACGTATTACGCTATAGTATTACTATATTTCCTTATTCTTATTATAAGGCTTTAAACCCTCCTATAGAGTATATTTCTTTAAAATATAGTAAGGCTTATAAGGCGTATATCTATACTAATACTTATACGTCTTATAACCTTTTAGGTATATCTCTTATAGAGTATAAGTTAATAATACTTATTTATGCGTCTATACTTATTTATAATAGAGAGAGCTATTAACTATACTTAAGATAAACTGTCTAGATAGATTACTAAGGCTAAAAAAGAACGTAATTAGCTTCTAAGTATATAGGTAGAAAATTATACTTGTCTACTTTGTCTTTGTAAGACAAAGGCCTTAAATAATAAGAAGTCTATTACGTAGGCTATTTTTGTAGAGTTAGAGCTTAATTTTAAAGCTATAGTAGAGGCTACTCTTATTATATTAGGCGTTCCTATTACCTCTCTATCTAGTAGTAGTAATGTTAGTTCTCTTAGTTTACTACTAGGCGTTCTAAAAGATTTTAATTTTAGAAGTCCTTTAGTTTCTTAAAGTAGTTAAGGTTTTCTTCTAGTTCCTATATATCTTCCTATAGTTGTCCTTTCTTGTCTATTCCTATCTATTTTACTAGGTAGTAATTCTTACTATTATAGAACTAGTATACTAGGATTTCTTTAACTTCCTATTCCTCTTATTCTCTATACGTGTCTACTTTATACACTAGTAGTTCTACGTCTTATAGTGCTTGTTCTAGTAGTAATATATAGAATATTAGATATATCTTTATCTTATCTAGTAGCTTTAATTTAAATATAACTAGTGTAACTTCTTTTTTAATCTTGTATAGTCTAATTTTAATATAATCTAGTTTTAAACTAGATTGTTTACTCTTAATGTTTTTTCTAACTAACTATACTTTTTCTCCCTCTCTAAATTAAAGTCCCTCTTTGTATTTCTTATTGTAGTACTTTGCTATTTAATTATATAGGAATTCTACGTCCTATCTTAATTAATTGTATATTTCTTTTATTCTATTTATAAAGTTTTCTCCTTTTAAAGTCTAAGATTCTATATTCTTTAGTATTCTATATACGCTAGGGTCGAATCTATAGTTTATAAAGAAGGGTAATACTCCTATTACTATATTCTTTACGCTATTGTATACTAACTATACTATAGGTAGTAACTGTACCTAGTTGTTCTATTTATAATTAAGGTAGTATCTTAGGTATTATTCTACTATCTAATTTATTTGTTCTAATTATCTATCTATTTGTAGATAATATACTATTAATATTGCGTGTTGTATTCCTAATTGCGCTATTATTATTCCCTATAGTTTTAATATAAATTGTACATCTCTATCTATAATAATCTTATCTAGAATACTATACTAGCTTATTACAGTTCCTAAAACCTAGTGTATAGTAACCTCTATCCTACTTTTCTCTTTATATAGTCTAAAGTATATATACTTTATAAGTTTATCTACTATTATAAGTATTCTATTATATTCTACTCCTAATATTAGATCTTTTAACTTTAGTAGTTTCGTAATAAAGTCTATTGTTATTATTCCTTAGAGTTACTCTAGTATCTTAACTAGTTATAGTATTCTATATAGTACGTATCTATTGTATTTATTTCTATAGTATTCTATATAGTCTTATAGTACTTCTTTTACTAGTTGTCTTACTTTTAGGATATAGTAATCTCTTAATAGTCTATTTAGCGTTTTCTTATTTCCCTAGTATCTATATACTAGTAGTTTATAGAATTATTATATAAATTCTCTCTAAATTTTTCTTAGAATATATATTCTTCTATAGGCTTATGTAAATCCTTCTTAGATTTCTAGTTTCTCTATTTCTTTAGGTATTTCTTACGTTATTTTCTAAATCTATTTGTCTAGCTCGCTACTTATTCTTTTAAGTGTAGCGGCTATTTTAGGTGTATTTAGGACTAAGTATCCTACTTCGTTCTTAACTAGAACTATACTATTAGTACTTACTTCTTCTTGTAAGTCTAGTCTTTTACTAAGGGCGTCTATAAATTAGTTATCTTTCTCTTTTATATATATAATTTCTATATTAAATATTAATAGGAACTTCTACTATCTTATATATTGTTATAATAGTTCTTTATTTAATATAAATCCTATAAGATTCCTATAGTCTATATAGACCTTTGTTTAGTATTTTACTTTTTGTAGATATACTCTCTATTATCTAAATACTTTATAGATTACTAGTATTTCTTTGTTATAAATTAGGTAGTTAAGCTCTATAAGCTTTATTTTCTTAGAGAAGTATTTAACTAAGTATTCTTATTTAGTCCTTAGATCTTCTTGTATTAGTGCTATTCTATAGACTAAATTAGATATATCTATTTTTACTATTACTAGTAGGTCTAGGTTATATATTCTAATAACTAGGTTTTCTATAAACTTTCTTTTAATCTTATTAAATACTTTTTTATATTCCTTTATCTATTTAAATAGTGTATCTTTCTTTATAAGCCTTATTATTAGTTCTATATCTTTAGACTATCTTACTATTAACTTTTTATAAAAGTTAGCTAGGCTGTAGAATTATTATACTTCTCTTAGGTTCTTAGGTGTTAGCTATTCGTTAATTAACTTAATCTTTTCTAGGTTAATCTTAATTTTTCCTAGTTCTATAATAAATCCTAGGAAATCTATTTCTTTTATATAGAATTTGTATTTTCTTATCTTAAGAAATAATTTATTTTCTACTAGTTTCTCTAGTACCTTATACACGTATTGTGCGTGTTCTTCCTCTATTTCTAAGAATATAAGGATATTGTCTAGGTATATAAATATAAATATATCTAAGTACTCTCTTAGTACTATATTAATTCTTTCTTAGAACGCAGCTAGTGCGTTTATTAATCTAAACAGCATAACTAAATATTTATATAGTCCTTATTATATTCTAAACACTATTTTCTATTTATTACTTTTTCTAATTCTAATCTAGTAGTAGGCGTTCTAGATGTCTAGTTTTGTAAAGATTTTTACTTTCTTTAGTCTAGCTTGTATCTTATCTATTTATAGTAAGGAGTATTAGTTTTTATTTATAACTACGTTAGTTTTCCTAAAGTCTACGTAAAGCCTTTTATTACTTATTCTCTTTTTATCTATAAATATAAGTCTATATACTACTAAGGATTTAGATTCTTGTATCTATTCTTTCTTAATTACGTTTTTAATAAATACTTGTTTAATCTTAGATTCTTCTTCTATCTTTCTATAGACTAGGCTTTATCTAACGTTTTTTCTTTCTTCTATTTCTATCGCTAAGTCCTATAGCTAATATTCTAGAAAGTAGTCTTCTAGCTCTATAAGCTATAATTCCTATTTCTTATATTCTTCTAGAAATTCTCTTTTACAAGTACTTATATTAGCTCTTAGCTTTTCTATCTTGTAGTAGCTAATCTTACCTATTCTCTAATTAATGTGTAGGTTAGTTATCTATAACTATAGTATTCCTAATATAATTTCTTGTTTATTGTTAATTGTTGTTATGTCTATAACTATATTTTTAATTATTATCTCTTCTAGTTCTAGTATAGAAGGAACTATTTTAAACCTAATAGGTTCTTAGAATAGTTTTCTTTTAATTATACTTAGTTATTGAGGGTATCTTTTTATTATATAATATATTCTTTAGTTTTCTATAAACTTCTTTAATATAAAGTTTCTTGTAGCTCTACTATTAATTATTAATTATACTTTCTTTTTTTAGTATATACCTATTTTTGTAATATATAGGCCTCTTATACCTTCTAGCCTTTCTTACTTAGGTAATTTTATAAATTATCTATTCTTCTAAGGCTATAGCCCTACTTTAAGTTTATATTCTTTGTATTTTAGATATTTGTTGTATATGTATTTGTACTATAGTCTTCTTAGGACGTATTTCTTAGATAGTTTTAGGCTAGGTCTTACTACTAAATATCTATCTTCTAGGGTTATCTCTTATCCTTAGATATCCTCTACTAGAATTGCTCTTATATAATTATAGCCTTTCCTTCTTATAGGCTATACGCTGTTATTTATCTTAGGGTTCTTATATATAATATAATTCTTATCTAGGTATAATATCTATAATACTTTAAAATATACTAGATGTTTTAGGTTTGTAATTTTATTATCCTCTTTCTAGTATCTATCTTTACTAGGTGTATCTATTATTAGGATATAGTATACTACTAGTACTCTTAGTATATAGGCTTTGTTAATCTATTACGTCTTTTTTATAAAGTACTACTACTTTCTTTATATAAGTATTCTTCTTACTATAACTATATATTACTTTATTTATTCCTAGAATAGTATAAACTTTATTTTTTTAAGATTACGTTCCTTCTAGTCTTTATACGCTTCCTCTATACTTATAACTAGTAAGTATTTCTAAATAAACTTCTATTCTTTATTTTATTTATCTATATCTATTATTATATAGCTATTATAGCTATATATATCTAGCTAGGTATACTCTATACCTCTTATACTAACCTTTTTTTTACTTCTTTATAGTTCTTTAGAGAGAGTTATAGTAGTCTCTTTATCTAGTACTAGTCCTTTAGCCTAGATTAATAGAATCTAGGGTTATTCCCCTTCTAAATCTTCTATTAGTAGGTCTATTACGTACGCTGTTTCTTCTAGCTACGCTTTTATTCTTTCCTTTGTTGCTACTACTCTATTTCTCTATTATAAGAAATACCTTACTCTTTACTTACTAGAAAGATATATATAGTAGTTGTCTTTATAATAAAAGGTCTAATAGAGTATTACGTATTATATTTCTTTACTCCTAGCTACCTTCTTCTAAGGTTTAACTTATACTTATAGTACTTCTTTCTTCTTCTTAGTTGTTTTTAACTAAGTTTCTTTATCTTTCTTATAGTCCTTACTTTTGTATTCTTTTACGAAGTGTTCTAGTCTTCTATATTTATAATATACTATATCTTTTTTCTTTTATAATTAATAATCTTTTACGTAGTAGCCTTTCTTACTATAGTTAAAGTACGTAAAGTCTTTGTTCTTTTTCTTCTTTCTATCCTTATTAGTGTTAAGGATTATAGGGTCTCTAATATCTTAGTTTCTAGATTAGTTACTATACTTGTTCTTTTTCTATTCTTAAAGATTGTTATTAATTTAGATTACCTATTACTTTAGGGCGTCTAGTGTTCTAGGTTTCTCTATATATATTATTTCGTATCTAATTTTTATATTTAGTCTTTGTTTAAATTATAATATTAGGGCTAATTCGTTCTATTCTATATTTTAGGATAGTTATTTAAACTATAATACGTATTTAAGAATACTTTTGCTTTGTATAAGCCTTTTAAGTTTTTCTTCTACTTATTAAGTAATATCTATATTTCTAAATACTACTCTTATTTGTTTAGTAAAGTATTTATAATATCTAAAGATAGCTCTAGTTTTATCTTTCTAGGTTATTAGAGAGTATATTGTGTAATCTATCTAGTAAGGTTTATACTATCTTATTGCGTCTTCTTTAAGGTATAATCTAATATATATTACCTTCTTTTCTTCTATATTAAAGTGTAGTACTTGTACGTCTATCTAAAGTTATACTAAGGCTATAAAGGGTCTTAATTTCTCTCTTGTTCTATCGAACTTTTTAAGGATAAGTATCTTAGGTAGTTTCTTTGTTATACTTATCTCTAGTTATTAGGTAATTAGTTCTATCTAGTTTTATCCTTTAATAATAGCTTTAATTTATACTTTATTCTGCTTTAAGTAGTCTTGTAGTTCTTTATTCTATATTTCTAAAGCCTTAATTACTATTTTTATATCTTCTTTATTATTAATTAGTTTGTTTATACAATCCTTAATTGTTTCCTATATAGTACTATCTAACTTATAACTACTCCTAGGTACTTTACTTATTAAACTTTTTACTATCGTGTTAGCTAGACTGTGCGCTACTTACGCTTTGCTTCTTGTAATAACTAAATTAGCAAGGTGTAATAGGGTTACCTAGGGTTAACTTCCTAGTAACCTTAAAAGTTATTAGTAGATTAAGAAGTAATAGTAAAAGCTCGTGTAGTAATCTACAATAGGCTATAAATAATAGAAGATGTTTTATAACTATCTTAGTATTATCGCTTGTAGTTAATAATTAAATTACTAATACTATCCTAATAATAGGTATTACTACGTAACTATATACCTATATATCTTAGCTAGCTTTATACTTTGTATTTACTAAGATTACAAATTATAAATTTATTACGTGCTTAGCTTTATATTTTGTATTTGCTAAGATTACGAATCGTAAATTTATTACGTGTCTCTATTGTAGTTAGCTTCCTAGTTAAGTTTATTACTTTATAGGTTGTACGTACTTTTGTTATCTATAGTAGAGCTAACTAGCTCGAATTAGCTTTTTATTATTATAGCTATAATATATTCTTTATAAAAGTTACTAAGAATTAAGAAATTATAGTATTAATAAGAAAGCTAAACTTAGCTTACTTAAAAGTATATAGGTGTAAAGCTTTTATAATAACTAATAATACGTATTATAGTAAATTAAGGCTATAACGTTTAGATCTAAAAGTATAGATTAGCTACCTTATAGGATACTAGTTATTAAATATCTACTAGATCTAGGTGCTATCTATAGCTAAGGTAATAAGTATATAAGATATAGTTTTTAATAAGTAAATAATCTTTAATAGTAAAATAGAAGATCTAATAGATAACCTTATATATTAAATACTAAAAGAGATCGCTACCTATATTAAAATAATTAAGCTCCTAGTACTAGTATATAAGCTAGAAATAGAGTCCTTCTATAAAGATAATACTAAGTTAAATATATTTATAAATAATAAAGAAGATCTACCTAGCTACTACTATAGAAGAAAGATTGTAGACTACTATCTAACTCCTCTACTATCTCTACCTCTAGTAGTAATACTAGCCTATTTAATAACTAGAGACTAACTAGAGTTAATAGTATATAATAGATATAGCTTATCTAAAACTATACTATAGGTAGTAGCCTTTATAGCTAGTACCTAGGTAGGTAACCTTAGAAAATACTAAAGAGAACTTATAGATAAAGCTAAGATAAAGAGGATACTTGTAAAAGGACTAAAGCTCTACTATAATTAACTCCTATTACTACCCTTATACTAAATAAACCTAGAAAGCTATCTAATAGGCGAGTTATTTAAAGAAGCCGAGTTATCCTACGTAACTAGCTATCGCTAGATAAAATTATAGACTAAAGTACTAGCTAAACCTATCTAGTATTCTAGCTAGTAGATACTAGACTATATATAGGTATATACGTATAAGCTTAATAAATATTATTAATTTATTAAATATAAAGCTTAACTTATTGTATAAAGAGACTAGTAATAAAACGTTATAGTATAAGAGACTTATACTATAATACTAGCTAGCTAATCTTTTTAGATACTTATAGCTATTACTACTAAATATAATCTTAAACTAAAATAGTATAATATAACTAACGCCTTTATTTATATAGTAATAGACTAAGAGATCTATATAAGAATACTAAAGAAATACTAAAAGAAAGATATAATGTTTAGAGTTTAAAAGGCCCTATATAGTTTCTAGATCTTACTTCTCTTATAGTAAAGAGAATTTATAGCTA